>CANXYC010886241.1:0-15509 GCA_948193065.1 Aleurites moluccanus | reverse complement strand
TTCATATTGAGTTGATATTGGAGATCCAGAGGGATCCATTGTTGGAGATAATTGGTGGAGTATTTATAGAAGTGCTATTTTTATGTGTTTTTGTTTTAGGGCATGCTCCTTATACAAAGGAGATGCTGCCCAAATTTTTATGAAATTATTAAGCTATAATGAGCTTATTATTGTAATGCATGCCATATAGATAGTTGATTTGGGTTCTTCGTGGTACTGGTCGCTTATGCATCACCCGTACCCTAGGACTGTCGAGACTCCTGGGTTGGGTCGTGACAATATGTACCTTAATGTTGGAACAAGAATGGATACTTATTCTTCATATCTTGCTCGCTTTTCTAGGTACACTCTTTCATAGAGTTATTCCTCCATAACACTTTGACAATCGGTGTCTCCATATTCTATAACTGTCTGACTTGTTGATCAACAATCTCTACTGGTAGCTCTTTATATGACAAGTCTTCCTCTATCTCCATATTTGGCAACTTAAGTACATGTGATGGATTTGACACGTACTTTTGTAGCATCTAAACATGGAATACCAGATGTACAAGACTTAGATTGGGTGGAAGAGCCAATCTATATGCCATATTACTAATCTTATCCAGAATCTCAAATGGCCCAATGTATCATGGTGACAACTTACCCTTCTTCCCAAATCGCATTACACCTTTCATAGGTGAGATTTTAAGAAATACATGGTCACCAATAGCAAAGTGCACATCCTTTCGCTTCGAATCGGCATAACTCTTCTGTCGACTAAAAGTGGTCTTCATCCGTTATTTAATGATTGACAATTTTACCATTATTTCCTTTATCAACTCTAGTCCCTTTAACTGTTTCTCATCCGGTTCTACCCAACATATAGGAGACCAGCATTTCCTACCATACAGTGCTTCATAATGAGCCATTCTGATAGATGAATGGTAACTATTGTTATAGGAGAACTCAATCAATGATAGATACTGATCCTAGTTACCTTTAAAATCCAGAACACACAATCGAAGCATATCTTCCAATGCTTGAATGGTCCTTTTTAACTGTCCATTAGTCTGCGGATGGAAAGCTGTGTTGAACTGTAGTTGTGTGCCCATAGCCTCCTAAAAATTCTATCAAAATCCTGAAGTAAATTGTGTCCCTCTATCTGATATGATCAATAAGGCACTCCATGAAGCTTGACAATTTTCTCAACATATAATTGTGCATATCGGGCTCCAAAATAACTGGTTTTTACCTCAAAGGAATGAGCAGATTTAGTCAATCTATCCATAATAACCCATATGGAATCATTCCCTCATGAAGTCCTCGGTAACCCAACCACGAAATCCATAGTAACCTGCTCCCATTTCCACTCTGGCAACTCTATCTCCTGAAGTAAACCAGATGGCTTCTAATGCTCAAACTTAACCTGCTGACAGGCTAAGCATATGGACACAAATTTAGCCATATCTCTCTTCATATTAGGCCACCAATAGACATCCCTCAGATTATGATACATCTTGGTGATTCCAGGATGTACACTGTATGAAGAATAATGGACTTCTCTCATTATCTAATCCCGGAGTCCATCAATATCAGGTACACATAACCGTTTACCACATCTCAATATACCATCATCAACTGTAATCATTAGATTTTTACCATTATGAACATCTTCCTTTGACTTTAGAAGATATAGATCCCTATCCTGTGCCACTTGAATATCATCAATCAACAGTGGTTTAACCCAAAATTGGGCTATTAGAGCCTGGTTACGATCTTAGGTTCCCAATTCCAATTCCATACCCATGTCAGCTAACTTCTTCATCTCACGAATCAAAGGCCTTCTGGAAACTGAGATGTGTGCTAGACTTCCTATAGACTTCCTGCTCAGTGCATTTGTGACTACATTATCCTTACCCAGATGGTAAAGGATTTCACAGTCATAATCCTTTAACAATTCCACCCATCTTCGTTGTCAGAGATTCAAATCCTTCTGCTGAAGTATATACTGCAGACTCTTATGATCAGTATATATCTCACATTTAGACCCATATAGATAATGTCTCTAGATCTTAAGTGCAAACACCACAGCTGCCATCTCCAAATTGTGTGTTGGATAGTTCATCTCATACTTCTTTAACTACCGAGAAACATAAGCAATTGCCCTTCAATTCTGCATTAGTACACACCCTAATCCGACTCTGGAGGCATCACAGTACACTGTAAACTTATCATCTTCTGTTGGCAAAGCTATTATTGGAGCACTGGTGAGACAAGTCTTTAAGGTCTGAAAACTGTTCTCACATTCATCTATCCACTGATACTCTCTTGTTTCCTAGTTAACTTAGTTAAAGGAGCAGCGATCTTGGAGAAATCCTTCACAAACCGTCTGTAGGATCCTGCCATACCAAGGAAACTATGGATCTCTGAAACATTGGTAGGCCAGGGCCAATTAGCAATTGCTTCAACCTTTTGAGGATCCACCTTGATACCATCTTTACATACTACATTGCTAAGGAAACATACTTCAGTTAACCAGAACTAACATTTAGACAACTTAGCAAACAACTGGTTCTCCCGAAGTGTTTGTAATATAATTTTCAGATGCTCTGCATGCTCCTCCTCACTCCTGAAATAGATAAGAATGTCATCAATAAACATAATGACAAACTTAAACAAGTATGGCTTGAACACCCTGTTCATCAAATCCATAAATGTAGCTAGTGCATTAGTTAATTCGAATGTCAACAACAGGAACTCATAATGTTTATACCAGGTTCTGAAAGCTGTCTTGGGTATATCTTCCTTCTTAATTCTCAATTGATAGTACCCAGATCTCAAGTCAATCTTTGATAAGTGACTGGCACCCTGCAATTCGTCAAACAAATCATCTATTCATGGCAGTGGAAATTTTTTCTCACAGTTACCTTATTCCATTGCCGGTAATCTATACACATCCTCAAAGAACCATCCTTATTTTTCACAAACAATATCGAAGCACCCCACAAAGAACTGCTCGGTCTGATAAATCCTTCATCTAACAATTTGTAATACCCTAGAAAAGCCTACCATAATTAAACTATATTCTTATCAGTTTTTAGTTTGGGATCATCAAAATGACTAAAAATAATTTTTGAGACACAGTTAAAATGCATATGAGATACTGTCCCGGAAAACGTTAGTGTCAATAATATTATCGAGAAAATAGCAGTCCGGTCGACATATGAATTTTTGATTTTGATCAGGGGATAAATAATCATATAAGTATATATGTAATTATGGTAAAAAGAAAAAAGTGAAAAATATTTAGGAACACTGAAAAAGTAAGTAATGGCAAAATTGTAAATAAGTGAAACTTCGGGAGTATAGTGGAAAACTGACTGTTTGAGTTTTAGAATGGCTCTGAAACTATTTTATAATAAGGTATAAATAAAAATAATCTATTTGAATCCCCACATTAAAATCTAAATCTAAAGAAGTTAGGATCAAAGATTGATTTATGGAAAGTTTAAGGACTTAAATGCAATTTGCCATTTTTAACTTAGTTTATAAGTAACACTTTGACACTTTTGGTCATCTTCTTCCTTTTGTTCACCTTTGGCTGAACCATTTCCTTAGCATGCTCCACCATTTTTCAAGTTTGTTCTTAAGAAAAACCTAAAGAAAACATCAAATCCATCCTTGTTCTTCCATTTCCCAACCTTATTTATCTTGGAAACTCAAAGCAAATCAAGACTATATTCAGAGGAGATTTCGGATCACTCATCAAATTAAGGTAACAAAGTACTTTCATTGATTAAATAGATGATTTAGGTGTGTTAGATATTGAATTAGATGGGTATTATATTTAATTATATAAATTGATGCATTTGTTAGAATTTCCCTAATTCCAAACCCTAGATTGAAGTTGTATGAAATGAACCTTTGATTTTGTATTAGTTAATATTAATTAAGCTTAGAATATATTAAGTGGAGGCTAATGGATGAATTATTTATGGTTGGTTTGATGTAGAAAATCAAGATTTGGAAAGTTGCTAATTTTGCCTCCTTTGAAGCTTTAGGTGGAAAATCAATTTTCCTATCTCATTTGAAGTATGAGGTGAGTTTAATATGCATCATTTGTCATGCCTAAAGTATTGAATGTTGAATGGAATTCTCTTTTGAAACCTCATTCTTGGCTGAATGGGTTGTTATTATTCACTCCATTGTTTTTGCTTTGTTTTTCTTCATGTTTCCTAAGCCTATTTGATCCTTTACTTGTTGTTTGTTGTTGGATATTGTGAGGCCTCGCCTGAGCACCGCGTCCGGTTCCGCTTTAAATGGGATCAGAATGCTCATTTGGGATAATTTCTCACGGAGGAGATGACCTTAGCGCCTTTTATTTGAAAATGATTTTGATTTTGAAGTCGCCACCTTAAGTTATTTTTATTGGAAAAATTTAAGGTAAAAACCCATTTTGACTCTAATTTTATCCCAAATGAAGAAAAAATGCACTAGTCTTTGAAACCAAAGAGGATTCGGGGACTAGGTTTTCGATTGAACTTGATTTTTAATTTTAGCCTCGATTTAAAATGATTTTCATAAGCAATTAAAGAATGACATGTAAGATGCATGAGCAAGTAAATAAATGGATGAACAATTGAAATGTAAGCAATCAAGTAAAGCAATCAAAAGAAAGCGATAAAAGTAAATTATTACACCTTAAAATCCCAATATAGGGGATATCAACTCTAGCCCTTATGGGTTTTAGGTTGATCACACATTCTCCAAAGAATGCATTGAACAAATAAAATAAAGCAAATAATCAAAGAAAAAGAGATGGTTTTTGTCTTTTTTTGGATTTGAAGCTTTCATACAGCCTGCTTGCGTATCCCGTTAAATGGAAATCAAAACCTACGCAGTTCTTCCTTCTCGCGAAAGAGGGTTGATTTTATGCCCTATTTATCATGTTTTGATTCTTTATTTTGATGCTTTACCAAAGTAAAGAAGATGAGTTAGGAGACGATACCTTTGACCTAGCTTTCAGGGATGTTGGTGGACAGAGTGCTCTTCTAGATCGAAGTTCTACCTTGGATCAGGTGAAGCTCGGAAAGATGGTCAGATTGTCTTCTTAGCTCTTAAGAAAGCAAATCGACAGAGTAACTTTACTTAGAAAATGATTTTGAGGCTCCACATGCCTCGAATTGTGTCCTTCTTTAGCTCAAGGAGAATTAAAGAAAGTGGGCTCCACACGCCCTGAACAACAATTCTTTAAACTTAAAAAGAGCTAAAAGAATAAGAAAATTAAGTATTGGAGGGAGAATATAGTGAAATCAAATAGTGAAAATTCAAACTAGATGATTTTGGTGTGTTTTGGAAGGTGGGAGGAGGCTTTCTATTTATAATAGAAGCTTAGAGGGTTAAATCCCATCATTTTTCAATGTGGGATTCGAAAAAAAATAGGTTTGAAACAGAGCTGCCACCGGTCTTGCCGGAGGGGTCTTAGTGAGACAGGATCTAAAGGAGGGCGGCAACAATGGCAAAGAGCCATGCTGCGGCCCAGCCGCCACCCCCCTCTGGCGATAATTCCATGCCTAGAGGGTGGCAACTCTGGTCAAACTTCGTTCTAAACTCGTTTTGAGTCCGTCCGAGCGCGGGTTTTGTTCTGATGAATATCGTTCGGCTTGGCACGAGTCCGAGGGGTGTAAAAAATCAGTGTTCACAGCTGCCCCTTAGCATGGTTGCTTTTCTAGAAAAGTAATCATGAAGATAGTGGACACAGGCTACCATGATAAGGTAAAGATATCCTAAGGTTATCCTAGGAAGGGTACGAAGA
The DNA here is from genome assembly GCA_948193065.1 of Aleurites moluccanus. Taxonomy (NCBI): domain Eukaryota; kingdom Viridiplantae; phylum Streptophyta; class Magnoliopsida; order Malpighiales; family Euphorbiaceae; genus Aleurites; species Aleurites moluccanus. The sequence continues at coordinate 9,712 of CANXYC010886241.1, read as the reverse complement.
GGTTCTTTTAAGGCTGCCCCTGAAAAGGTCAAAAAAATATCCTAAAGCTACCTTTAGGATGGTCTAAAAAGCTTCTAATGCTACCTTTATAAAAGTTTGATGAGATCCTAAAGCTACCCTTAGGATGGTATGAAAAGTTCCTAAAACTACCCTTAGAAAAGGTTTGATGAGATCCTAAAGCTACCCTTAGGATGATCTAGAAAGATCCTAAAGCTACCCTTAGGATGGTTTGGAAAGATCTTAAAGATACCCTTATAAAAGGTTTGAAAGGCTTCTAAGGATAACCTTAGAAAAGTTATTCTTAAATTGTGCTAGGTTTAATATGTGAAACCTAAGGATGACCCAAGATGGATGATTCTACAAGAGGAACCTAATTTGCAATAGGTTTTGAACAGAGAGGTCCTAAAGATGCCTTAAGATAGTTGCTATATATTGGAGGAGATAAACCCTAAGGATGCCCCAGGATGGTTGACTTTAGAAAAAGAGAGGCCTAACTTTGCTCTAGTATAAATCCTAAGGATACTTAACTTTAGAAATGAGAACCCTAACTCTGCTATAGGTCTCATAATGAAAGAAGCTAACTTTATGCTAGGTTGATAAGAATGTTGTTCTAAAGATGACATTGGGGTTGTGTTAAACACATAGGATGAATGCTCAAGAGTTTTGGCTTCAAGCATCTTTCAGGGTGAAGTTAGATGGAAAATTGATTTTTGATTTAAGACATCTTTCAGAATTAAATAGGATGGAAAATGGATTTCGATTTCAAACATTTTTCAGTATGAAATTGGATAAAAAAAATGGATTTTGATTTCAAACATTTTCAGAATAAAATCGGGTGAAAAATGAATTTTGATTTCAAACATCTTTCAGAATAAAATCGAGTAGAAAATGGATTTTGATTTTCAAACATCTTTCAACATTGGATGAAAAATGGATTTTGATTTCGCTAAGGGCTACTTGGGCTTAAAACGATTTTTGGCTTACCAAGGGCTACTTGGGCTTAAAATAATTTTTGTTTTGCTAAGGGCTACTTGTGCTTAAAATGATTTTTGGGATGCCAAGGGCTATTTGGACTTAAAATGATTTTTGGTTTATCGAGGGTTGCTTAGGCTTAAAAAGATTTTTGACTTACCAAGGGCTACTTAGGCTTAAAATGATTTTTGGTTTACCAAGGGCTACTTGGGCTTAAACTAATTTTTGGTTTGCCAAGGGCCACTTGGGCTTAAAATGATTTTTGTTTTTTTTTTCAAGTTCAAAATTAAATGAGTGAGACTTTAATGATATGTGACTTATGAACCTTTAAGTTGAAGGAAATGATGCATGGCTTAAGAGATTTTCCAAAGTCTGAGGAAATAGTGGAATTTAGGATGCCCTATATCAAAAAGAATTTAATGAGATGCAATACCCTAACTATATGCTAGGCTAAAAGTGAAAACCTAAGCTCTTTAAGCAATTAATTTTTTTCAAAAGAGCAAACCTAATTCGGTTCTAGTTTGGAAAATGCAATTACCCTTGGAGGGTTCAAAGAGCTTTGATTGACACTAATTGAGACTTTGAATTTGCATCTGCATCTTATTTCTAATGCATGTTTTGACAAATTTAATACCTTGAACCAGTGAAAGGCTAATATACATTGTAAGGTGACAATTTATGAGAAATGTTAGATTGATGATTGAAATTTTAGTAAGATGCCCCACCTTTTGAAAGAAGGTGACTTGTGGAAAAGGGTGACTTGGTAATTTTGTTTGTCTTTGAGGGTGAGATTAAGGGCGTTGATCTTGGATCAAAGGTTGCATCAGGTTTGATCAAACATTGAGATTTTAATTGATCTAGTATCATGGATTTGAATAGGGTTTGATCTTAGATCAAAGGGTAAGCTTAGGGCTTGATCTTGGATCAAAGGTTGCATCAGGTTTGATCAAACATTGAGATTTTATTTGATCTGGTATCATGGATTTGAATAGGGTTTGATCTTGGATCAAAGGGTAAGCTTAGGGCTTGATCTTGGATCAAAGGTTGAGACTATGGTTGATCTTGGACAATGGATTTGAATAGGGTTTAGACTAAGGGCTGCACTTGGGTTGTTATGGAGATGACACATTTTTGGGGGCTTTGATTCGAAGAGATGGCCCACTATTGAGGAATGATGACTTAGATCACTTTGGTGGTCATTAAAGTTTGAGAGGAAGTTGGCAATTTGTTAGGTAGTGACAATGGAGAGGTGAGGTTTTGAAGCCACATTCAATTTTGACCAAGTATGTTGGATTAAGGATGATGCCATGTTCAGTATTGGTTTAAAGATTAACTTGGATGGCTGAGGTCAGGTATGCCTTGTTGGAATGGTTTTCGACTCTTAAAGGTCAACTATGTGAGTTAGTCTTGTCGGTTCGATTTTGGATACCTAATGGAAGGCTTTGTGGATTGGTTTTAATTTGGACCAAAGGATTGGCTTTATGAGCTTGTCTACTTGGTTCTTGCGAAAGATGAATTTGTTCAATGAGGTTTATGGAAGATGAATTTGTGGTTGGCTCTGTCTCAGGCTAGAGGCTTTTTCAGATGGGTTCGGACCATTAAAAAGATAACTTTGCTGCTTAGGCTCATGGTCCTTGATTCATGATCCACTTTTAATTCCATACCTGACCCAACTTCAAAGGGGCAATCAATTTTAAATTTGGTAATGAGGGCTTGGCTATTCAGACGATCCATAGATCATTTGAGAATTTTGACTTTGGTTTCACTGATGAAGATTAGATGAATCTGAACCTTTTTTGTGCAAACCATTGAATTCTTTCTGCTTTGCCCCTTGAGCTTGGACTTACTTTTGGGAAATGGGAGGTTTTATGAGTTTATCTTATGGGAAAAAACAAGCGGAGATATTCCTACTATTTGAGATTGAAAAGATTCTTAGGGATGACATTTTATCGGTTTGGACCAGTAGGACTAACACACAAGTCAACGACTTGATTGACACTTTGTCAGTTGGATTCTTTGGAACTAACACACAAGTCAAATGACTTGAAAGAAAAGTCATTCATCATGAAAGAAAAAGACTCTTTGATTTGATGATTTGGACAATCGACTCAAGGAATGATGACTTTGGATTACTTATCCTCGGATGATGGATTTAATCTACTTAGCCACAGTGACCAGATGTTGACTTTAGAAAACATGTCCCTAATGAAGGATCAGGGTAGTTTAGCCACTTAACTACTGTGATGATTGACAAAAGGACATACCCTTAATATAGGACAAAGACAACTTAGCCAATTAGCTAAGACATGTGACAGATTAACATGACAATCATTTGACACCAAGATACTGAAATGACTTTGATGACTCTGGTGAGGACTTGTTAGCAACTTTTGCTCTGATTATTGACTCAGAAAATAATTTTTTTTGACTTTTTTGTTTTGTTTTTTTTTTTAAACCCATTTTGCATCTTTTTATGTTTTGCTCAAGGATCACTTACAAGTGGTGGCTCCCCCAGATAGAATGCCATATTCAACTGCACGGTACCGGATACGGAGAACTCTGATTCGCTTTGACTCAGAAAAGGAGTGGACTGCTTGATTTTGGAGCTAGATTCTAAAAAGCTGCTCTGGTATTGCTCCTGGTATGGGATTGACTCATTCATTACAATGAGTTATGAATATAAGATGGTGTATTTGCTGGGGATTTCCATGACCTCATTCTACCAAGGAATCAGAATCTTGAGACAAATCGGTCAGCCACAAGACACTCCACCAGACAGAGCTGCTTTTCCCATATCTCTATTTATTGGCCCTATATCCCAGGCCATAATGAATGGCTGGAGGTAGTCGATGTGTTTTGTATGTCCTGTTGGATTGTCAGGCAAGCTGGAAGATTATTACTCTTAGTTCATCACAGAGGTTTGGTCTATTGAGAAGTTCAGACAAGTTGCGTTGATCATAAAATTGGAGGCTGACACTGAGACTGGGGATATTGAGATAGACACGATGACAAAACCAGAAGAAGCTACTGTGACCAAGGATGAGGTAAAGGTTTAACCATATATAATCATGAATGAAGATGGGGACTTTGACGACTCAGAGGATGTTCATCCTAGGAGAAGACGAGCTTAGACTAGGACTTTTTTTTTTTTTTTGTATTCTACCTTTTGGAACCTTTATGTACTTCATTCATTTGAATTTGTTGAAATTGAATAAAATGAGATGGAATTTTTATTATTTTAACTCTGACAGACGAGACAGGACATAATACTTTGACGAAAAAGGACTGAAAAAAAAATTGATGAATTCGAATTTAAAATGAGGCATTTTTTATTTTTTTTTATCTCTTTTTCTATTATTTATTTTTTCTATTTTCTATTTTCTTTGTTGCTCTAATTTTTTGCTTGAGCTACCCTTTTGGGTTTTCAGCCCACTGAGCTACTCTAATTTTTGCCTAAGCTACCTTATTCAGGTTTTCAACTTAGCGAGCATGAACCAATTAATCTAGGTACAAAAAATGATAACTTTATTATGCTTTAGACTGTACCTAAAAATGGGTTGCCTACGTATCTCCATTTCACTTTGTTTTTAAATTTCTTTGGGAGAATCAAGTCCTCTTAGTTTTGTTCATACAATGCATCATGAAACAAGAATCACACAAAATATCTTTTTAATTGGTCAAGATTACAAGGGTTTGAAAATTCATTCCCATCTAGATCCATGAGTATGACACCTCTACCGGACAAGATCTTCTTGAGTACATATGGACCGGCCCAGTTTGGCCTAAACTTCCCTCTAGGATCATGCATAGGAGCTCGGATTTCCTTAAGCATTAAGTTTCCTTCCTTCAGTCCTCTGTCAGTTACCCTTTTATTGAAATGTCGGGCTAGCCTTTATTGATACCCTTGAATTCGGTAAAGTGCATCCATCCTCTTTTCATCAATAGCATTCAACTGGTCATGATATCCTTTGATCCTTTCTGCCTCACCAAGATGATTCTCTTGCATGACCCTTACAGAGTAGATCTGTTCTTCAATAGGAAGGACCGCTTCCATCCCATACACTAAAGAATACGGAGTTGCCCCCATTGGTGTTCGAATGGAGGTCTGATACCCCCATAATGCAAATGGAAAGCGTTCATGCTAATTTCTATGATTGGTGATCATCTTTTGCAGAATGGTTTTGATTGTTTTATTTGTCGCTTCAACTGCCCCATTGGTTTGAGGTCTTTAAGGAGAAGACCGATGATGCTGAATCTTTTCCTTTTAAAGTAGAGTTATTACTTCCTATTGAAAATGAGACCCATTTTCGGTGATGATCTCAAAAGGCAACCCAAACCGACAAATGATGTTAGTTTGGATAAAGTGTGCTACCTTTTTAGAATTCAACACTTGATAAGAGGCTGCTTCTGCCGATTTCGTGAAGTACTCTATCACCACCAGAATGTACTTATGACCATTTGAGGATTTAGGACTGATGTGCTTTATGACATCAATGCCCCATGTAGCAAAAGGCTAGGGTGTTGCAGTAGGGTGCAACGGAATGGGAGGTCGCTTTTAAAGCTTCGCAAATATCTGGCACTTGTGGCATTTCTGAACATACTTAGCACAATCGTCATTCATTGAAAGCCAAAAATATCCTAAGTTAGTGATTTTCCTGGCTAATGCAAAACCATTCATGTGCGGACCTTCTTCATCGCCGTGTACCCATTTTTGTGATTTGCTGAGCTTCCTCTTCTGTTACACACTTGAGGTGGATGTTATCCCAAGCTCTTCTATACAACACATCACCATTTGGTATGAAATTACTAGCCAATTGCCTCAGGGTCCTCCGGTCTGATTTGGATGCCCTTTTCGGATACTAGTCATTTTTCAGAAAATTGAATATGTCCCAATACCATAACTTACCATCGGCTAATTGAATCTGCATGCATGTCGTAACGTAACCTGGTTACCTTCGCACTTCAATGACCACGAGACGTACAATCTCATTACCTATCATGTCTATCATGGAGGCTAGCGTTGCTAAAGCATGAGCAAACTGATTCTTGGCTCGAGGTAGATATTGGAAAGATAATTCATGAAAATTTTCTGCTAGATCAGTCATGTGTTGATAGTAAGGAACTAAATGCTCTTCTTTTATCTTCCATTTACACAAAGCTTATGACACAATCAAATTAGAGTCCCCATGGACCTCTAGGTAATCAATCCACATGTTGGTGGCAACCTCTAACCCATATATGCAAGCTTTATATTCTGCCTCATTGTTTGTTACTTCAAAGGATAATTTAATGGCCATGGGTAAATGATACCCATTTGGTGTGGCAAGTACTATCCCCATGCCATAACCCTTACTGTTAGCTGCTCCATCGAAATACAACTTCCAAACTTTAGTTTTTAATTCCATGATGTCTTCGTCGGGGAATTCAAGTTCAAATGGTTCATCATCTATTGGGGCAGCAGTTAGTTGGTTAGCTATCACACTATACTTAAGATCAAAAGTTGCTAGAACTACCAACCATCGGGCCTTTTTGCTATAAAGAACCGACCTCTCCATAAGGAATTTCAAAGGGCTCTTGTCAACATGAAAATGTGAGGTATATGAACACAAATAATGCTGCAGCTTGTGGCATACCCAAAGTAAAGCGAGGCACAACTACTCAATTTGATTGTACTTTAGTTCATGAGCAAGCATGTGCTTACTCAAATAATAGATGACATTTTCTTTGTGCGAATCTATAGCATTTTGAGCGAGCATCGCCCCTGTGGCCTCTTTAATTATAGAGAGGTATAACAACAATGGTTTACTAGGCCTTGGTGGTTATAGCAGATGAGGATTTAGCAAATATTGCTTGATTCTTTCAAAAGCTTGTTGACATTCATCATTCCACTCTTTGGAAGCCCCCTACTTCAACAATTTAAAGATGGGTCCATAAACATCAGCCAACTGAGATATGAACCTACTAATGTATTGCAGACATCCTAAGAATCCCCTGATCTCTTTTCCAGTCTTTGGAGCTGGCATCTCCAAAATGGCTCTTGATTTGGCTGGGTCTACTTCTATCCCCTTCTTGCTCATCATATGTCCCAAGAACAAACCTGAGGACTCACCAAAAACACACTTAGTCGGATTCAATTTTAGGTTGTACCGTCTCAACCTAAGAAAGAAACGCCTTAATGCATCTATATGTCCTACCGTTTTGGATTTTATCACCATGTCATCAACATATACTTCCACATCCTTATGAATTATGTCATAAAAGATGGTTATGGCCATTCTCTGATATGTTGGACCAGCATTTTTCAACCCAAAAGGCATGACCTTGTAGCAGTAGGTGCCCCATTCTGTCACAAAAGCTATCTTTTCCTTATTAGGTGGATAGAATTGTATCTGATTATAACCCGCATATAGATCAGTCAAGGAGACTACTTTAGATCCTGCCATACGGTCCACCAGTAAGTCTATATGAGGTAAAGGAAAGTCATCTTTTGGACAGGCTTTGTTCAAATCCCTATAATCCATACTCATCCTTTTCTTCCCATCCTTTTAGATGCATGCACTATTTTGGCTAACCACGAGGGGTAAGTAATAGGCTCGATAAAACCATTCTTCAACAACTTGGTAACTTCTTGTGAGACCATTTTGCCTTTAACCTTTACAAGTTCTGCTTTACAGGCTTCATATTGTCTGGGGTTGGAATCAATACTCATTATATGCTAGGGTCCTTAGACAAAGCCATCTAAGAATTCCTGAACTGTTTTGAATAAAGAATCCTTGCAGAATGATGATGCCATGTATGCAATTTTTAGTTCATTATCTGTGCCAAAGTTAATTGATTTTTTTCTTTTTTTCTATTTTTTTTAACCTTTTTTTCACTTAAATTGGATAAAACAATTGAAATAAAAAGGAAGATATAAGAAGAATTCAAACTTTTATTATGAAAAAGAATACCATCATCCATGGTTACATCAAAATTATTGGAAAGATCAAAAAGGTTGATTACAGGCTCGAAAAATGAAATGAGAAGAAACTTGACAAAAGAGACTTTGACTTTGACTTGGACTTAAGCTGTTATTTGAATTCAATCTCAGACAGGTCAGATTAACTGGGCTTGAATTCCTTCATAAACTATGCTAATTTGGGCTTTGGTTGATGAGGTGAGGTCTATTTCCACTTACGTTTCTCCTAATCTGAATCTTCAGACCCGAAGGGATTGATAATGGTTCGAAGGTAAATAGGAGCGCCGGGTATCGGGCCAAAAGGAAGGATATCTCCAATGTCAATGAGATATTGGATTTTGTGTCTCAAGTTCTTACACACATCTGTTTTATGCCCAGAATTTTGATGATAATCACAATACTCATTCATATTGCAGCTTTTAGGCAAAGGGTTATGTGGTACCTTTGATTCTAAAGGTGTGACCATTTTAGATTCCAAAGCCTTCTTGTAAATGAAGCTTAAGGGCATACCTAAATCCTTGAATTTCCTTTTCAGATACTGCCTCTTCTGTTTGGTAGAGGTAATAGAAGTGAAGGTGTTATTTTGCTTGTATCTTTTCTCCATTATGTGGCCTTGTTCTACCACAATAGTATTGCGCCTCAGAGGCTTTTCCATAGGTAAATGGGTGAAGATTTCCTTACCTTAAAAAGGATTCAAGGAAAAGGATTGGTTAGTGTTGTTTAGGTTAACTTGTGGTGTAGTTGAAGAGCTTGGATCAACTAGTTTGGGCCTGATCTGATTCATGGATTTTATGTCATCAATCTGGGAATTCAAGGCCTTGGTCACATAGGCCAGTACATTGTGGAAGCTGATTTGTTGAGCGGTCAGGGCTTTGGAAAAGTCGCCTGTTAAGCGATCCATATTTCATTGAAGCTGGCTTGTTGAGTGATTAAGGCTTCATTAAAGCGGATTTATTGAGCACTAAGGGTGGATTTGAGCATGGCTTCAAAATTCTCCTCTTGCCTTTTGATAAGGGTGGTAAGAAGTATGTCCATAGCATCCATATTGGTTGGATTGGCCATTGGTACCTTTTAAAGATAAGGATAAGGATAAGTGCATGGAAGAGAAAACCTAACTCTATTATAGGTTTTTAGGGGAAAGGAAAACCTAACTTTGTTATAGGCTTATAGGGAAAAGGACACCTAACTATGTTATAGGTTTATAGGGAAAAGGACACCTAACTCTGTTATAGGTTTATGAGGAAAAGGACACATAACTCTGTTATAGGTTTATGAGGAAAATGTAACACCTCAGTTAAAACCGTAGTGGTAGAGGTTAGGCATTAGACCGGGTTAAGGGGCGATTCTAAACTATTGCATGTTAACGTGTTATTTAAAGTGATAAATGTGATTTTGATACTCATATGTTGATAAAATTCAGGATGCATGTTTATGTGACTCAATGTGCTATAAGTTGTGCCTTGAAACCCTGAATTGAGAAATTTTCGATCCAGGGGTATTTTGGTCATTTTGCATTTTTGTGATCCGTGAAATATGTGAATTTTATGAAATTGATATTTCTATGATTTAAATTATTTATTTTTGATAAAAAGTGAATTCTTGAATTTTAAACGTGAAATTTTTTCTATTTGGGTAAAAAGTTGACCGGAATAGTAACTTTGACTTTTACGGTCAAAATTTTATTTTTCTTCAAGACGATTTTATTTAATTATGTATATGAGATGGAAATTTATTATTTTATTGTTTGATAATCAATTAATTCATAGTAGATAATCTTTGGAG
>CANXYC010886209.1:0-15523 GCA_948193065.1 Aleurites moluccanus | reverse complement strand
GTTTTAGGAAATAATTCCTAAAATTGTGAGTGACAAAATAGTGAGAGAATTTTATTTTGGGTATTTTTGGGAAACACTTTGAGTGCCACTATTTTGGATATATTTCAAATTATTGTATTATTCCTCTAGTGTTATTCTAGGGAAGACTCTCTCTGTGTACCTACTAATTTTATTAGTGGAAGATTTATCTGAAACTTGCCCGTGGACGTAGCCAAATTAAAGGGGTGAACCACGTTAAATTTGTTGTGTCATTTTATTTATTATTTTCTGCAGTATTATATTGTTTCACTAAAATAGTTATGATATATTGTTCAATTAATTATTCAAGATATAATTCTGTCTAAGGAGATTGGGTTTTAAGTGAGACCGATTGTGATTCCTCTAATCTTTCCTGGGAATTATTCTTGGTATAATTTTTGTACAATTATTCATACACTATAATTGTGATTTATCCGGCTGCGTTATCTCAACAAAATGAACCTATCAGTCTTCTTCTATTGTCAATTCTGATATCCAATAAATGCTACCAATTTTTTTTTTCCTCTTTTTCTCCCTTTCTTTTTTTAATTTTATGTTTCTGATTCAAAGTATCGAGTAGGCTATAGATCTTTGCCTCTTGTGCTCATATTGAAGCTTATATTATACATCTTAATTTTTCTTTCTATATGCCTGGAGAATGTCAATAATCTAAAAGCAAAAAAGAATGCCCTGTTTCCCATTTCCTGTGTTAACACAATTATGAATGAATTTTCTTTTGTGTTTGATTTCAGAGTTTGAAACACAGCCCTAATGGAAGGTTGGTTGTTGTTTGTGGTGATGGCCAAGTACATTATTTATACAACTTTGGCTTGGAGGAATAGATCATTTGGCTCAGCATTGGAGTTTGTTTGATCATTTGTTGGGGGAAAAACGGCAAGGATTAAGATTTTAGCAAAACATTCCAGGTTTCGATCCTTTTGGACTGTAAAACTTAATTCGTAATATGTTTTTTCTTTTCTTGCAAAGTTACTTCACTCACTTAGGATGCATTGCCATCTGGTTTATTGTAATGTAATCTTGCAATCTCTCCTTTGACTATCATTTAAGAAAGTACAATTTGATTTTGGTAGTTTTGGACTTGAGAAATCTGAACAGAACTTTAGACAGAAATCTGAAATTTTTATACAAGATTTGGGCATACGGCATTCCTTGTATTAGACCGTGTGCATTTTTTTATCCAGCATCAAAATACAACTGCTTTCTGATTGAAGAAACACTTGCTAAACATTGCCAATATTTTGTCAAATGGTAGACTTACTTGTTATTCTTCTTTATTTTGTCATATAGTCAACTGCCCTTGTTATTCTTCTTCAAAAAGAAGAATATCCGCACAATATTTTCTGCTGAACTATACGGAGGTTGCCTGCTATCAATTTGCTCAAATGACTTAATCTATTTCTATGACTGGGAAGAGTGCAGGCTGATTTGGCAAAGATGTCATTGTCAATGTATGGATTAACATCACTGGGGAAGTTATTTTTCGGACTTCGATATAGCCATATGGTGTCTAATTTTTGACATTATTGTGACTGTTTTGCCTTGCAGAATGTTTACTGGGATGAGAATGGTGATTTAGTTGCAATTGCTAGTGATTCATCATTCTACATTCTAAAATAGAAAGTAAGATTGTCGTTGTTTTTGAGTTTTCTTATCCAGTTTCTAAGAGAAAATTGCATTCGCTTTTAGTTAAATAGTATCTTGTGGAAGTTGGAGTAAATAAACACAATAATTTTATTAATGTGGCATATGTTATAGCGGGAGTCAGTGTCATTATATCTTTACAGTGGAATGTCTGTTGATGAACTAGTTGTTAAGGTTGCTTTTGAAGTCCTCCATGAAATAAATGAACTAGTCCGAACAGGAATATGGGTTGGGGACTGTTTTATTTACAATAACTCTTCTTGGTGACTCAACTACTGTGTTGGTGGTGAGGTACAAGGACCTTAAACTTCCATCTTTTTTTTTTAATTGGTTAGTGTAATTCCATTATTAAATTTGTGCAGGTTTCTTTTTTTCTTTATGTTTATGGGATTATTTAGGTAACCACCATTTTTCACTTGGACCAACCTATGTATCTGTTAGGATATCTAGCCAGCCAAAGTTATGTTTACCTTATAGACAAGGAGTTTAATAAGTATGTGCTTCCAAGCTTCGATTCTGAAAGATTCTGACTATATGCTCATAATTGGTTTTCACCTATTCATACTCATATATGCAGTGTTGTGGGTGTACCTTGTTAGTGTGGTTGAGTTCAAAAATTATGAAATGCAGGGAGACAGAGAGCTTGCTAGTCAACTTCTGTCATCAATTTCTCAGGAGCACCATGATAGGCAAACCCATTTATTCTATGTGCTCAAGGGATCCCAATAAAATGTATTTAAACTACTATCTACTTTATTCTATCTTTTTCATTTTTCCCATCTGACTTGATATCCTCTGCTTTGTTCTGGAATCAGTTATTTTGTTCTCGTCTGTTCTTCATTTTTTTTAGTGAGGGTGAAGGGGGTGGCTGTGACACAAGGTAAGAAGGTGTTTGATTGAACCTGACACACTATTTGAATTACTTGTGGTGAATTGCTCTCGAACTTGTGTTTTGCTCTATATCACCAGAAATTGCTACACCCGCAGCAATGTGCGTTCTGGATTATGGGTCATAAACAATATAGAAAATTAAAACTAGCATTCCTATATGGGTTGAAAGTCAAATAATCTCAATATCACAAATCTCAAATGATGTTATTGTTATAATTATTATGCTGCAAATATTGGGGATTTGGATTTTTTTTCATGGCATTTGAAGCAGTTAACATAGTTTTTTTTTTTTTTTTTCAAATATTGTATTTGTAGGAGATCAGAAATCCTAGTAGTTATTCTAATTTCAATCCAGCATATGATATTTTTCTGTCTCATTACGTATGCAATCCTGTAACCTATTCTTTTCGCACTAAGCAATGTCAAAGGAGCCTACCCCCTGCCAAACCACATTTCTAGACAAGGACAATTTGCATTCCTGTTTTTGTTTCCCATACCAGAGCAATCCATTTTCTAGGCATCCGCTTTATTTCTGTGATAATTTTTTTTTCTTATTTCCAATCCTGTCTCCCAACTGCTCTCCCCCACCCAATGAGGCGGTTGGGAGAGGATACCGATGCATTTATATGTATTAAATGTATTGTACATTGGTAGATTTATATTGTCTGCCATTATAAACTTGACCAATATACCTAATGATAATGGTCATTCGGGATATCTATTTTTCTGTTTCCAAGAATTGTTTTCAGAGGGGCAGCTAGATATATATACTTTTGGAAAAAAAAAGATAAATTTAGTGTAGAAACAGATGGACTGTGGTTCATTTCAGATGTTTTGAGAACAAACAGGGCCCCCGTGCTAATTTTAGTTGATGCATCACAAAATTCATCTGTACATATTTTCTGCAGAAGCACTTATTACCCTGCTGAGCAATACTTAAGTTATTCTAAGAAGTCTTAACATCAACCTTTTAGAAATTTTCAAAAGCATGCAAATTGAGGAGGAAGCAACATACTGATATGGAGATCTATATTTTATGATATATATGGACATCTGCAAATTATTGATCATGATTGACCTGTATTTTGAAATGTTTAACCAGCGCAATTTGACTATTTTGTAGTAGAAAATTTGCCCATGTTTTCTGGATGAATGGAAACTTTAAGGCCTTATTTAACTGTGGAAAACATTTTGAGCTTTCATTTTTCAGCTTTTATTCTCCATTTCTCAATTTTCCAATTGGGAAATGGGAAAATAAGGAAAATATGTTTTGTTCAATTTTTCTATTTTTCATTAATGCTCTTATGTATTAGCATTTTTTTTATTAGATAAACAATATTTTGTTGAAAATACTAATTATTTAAAAATTAACTTATAAATAATTTTGTAATCTAATTATTTAAACATTTTGCGAATGCAAAGATGCATTTCAAACCCTTAAAGTTACCATCATCATCATCATTATTATATAAATTGCAATGTTTAAAGAAAACCCAAAAAGAAAGGAAAAGAAAATTTAAAACAAAAAAAATGAACACAGCTGGTGGGATTTGATACTAGCACTAAGAGTAAAAAATTACCAAATCAAAATCATTTGTTCGAAGAGCTAACTATGTAATGACTACAATTGCAATATTGTAGTAACCATAACGTTGAAAAGAGAACGAATCCAGTAAAGGAAAAAAAAAAGGGAAAGCATGGCTTGCAGGGATTCAAATTCAAAACTGCAGCGCAAAACAAGTACCAAGGTTGGAAAACTGTGTTTCCTAATTGCGAAAGACAGTTTGATAAAGGAACAAATAAAAAGCATTGTAAATGATTTTTCTGATGGTGAGTGTAAACTCGGCAATTTTGGAAATACGGTTTCTAATATCGGATGTTGTATGCTTGCGATTTGCATCCTATACTGTGCAGTAGTAGTTCATGATGATGCATTTTTTTTCTTTTTTATTTTTCCACTTCTCACTCACCCATAGGTGCGGTCCGTGCGGAAGCTGTTTAAAGTTTTGAAAGTACCAGGAGATTACAATTTTCTTTTGCATAGGACTTGTCCAATGGACTGGGGTTTGTATGTTGGCCGCTTTATATTGCATTGCCTCATATTTGGAAAGTTATCGATTTAAGCTTTGAAGGATGGTATAGAGTTTGGTTTTGTCTGTTTTATGTGAGAGGCATCTATTCAGTTCTTTCTGGTGATGCTATTAGTATCCTGATGCAGTCCCAAGTTAATTTATGACTGGGTTAATTTCTCTACAGGAGGATGTCTTGTCATACAAATAATTAGATTCCGGGTGTTTCAGGGAAATGGTGACAAGGATGCTGAAAAACCTATCGAGTGTGGTCCTGACTTTTCAAATACTGTCTTACATCATGATGGTAAAGTAATGAGGGTGAACAAGAGTGCCATGTAAATATTGAATAAACTTCATCAATTTATGGCAGTTCTAAACTAGTTCTATAAGAAAAAACTATGCTTCCTCTATTTTCAATGTCATCATGATATTTTTAGTCTCCTCAACTGTGGTCCTACTTCTTTCTATTATTCATTAAGCACATAGCCAAAAGGGAATTCATTTATGCCTAGTGCATTATTACTCTCTCCAAAGTTATGGTGAAAGGATTTTTTTTGTTTTTTGGTATATGAGTGTTAACTTTGGTGACATTACTGGTTTAGATGATTATGAAAAAAAATATATATTTTCTTCATCTAATGCTCCATGTTGGTCTTGCTAAAAAAAATATATTCTTCGTTCCTTTTTGGTTGTCTATGAGAATTGAGTGGGAAAGAAATAGTAAGCAACTTGAAGATAATATGAGAATTTTATCTCCACTCTGCCATGAAAAAGCAAAACGTTTTACTTATTTTGGATTGGTATTTACAAGTGAATGCACCTTTTGAGTGATTGAGGCTAAGAAACTGTATTGTGTAAATAATTTTGAAGAAACAGAAAGAAGGGAGAGAAGAAAAAATAACAATCTCTTTTGCTTTAAAATTTAGAATATAATAACAAAAATGCATCTCTACTAAGTGATTTGAGTTTTTCTCAAATTGAGGGTCGGAACTCTTATGTTCAACGAGGTGCTCATGAAGCGTCTCTCACCTAAGCCGCAGAACTTAATGCCTCAAGGAGATCACCGTTCATTAGAGGCACCTGGCTACACCTACTCATCGATTTAAGTTTTAGAGTCTTTCAAGAATTGAATTTCTTTAAAGTAGCATTTATTCTAATTTTTGTGGTCATGCTTCTCTGATGACTCATGTATTTTACTTTCAATTGTTCTTTTTGAATGCATTCATTTTCCTCCTTCAATTTCGATATTGCAAGAAGCATAAACTGTAAAATTGTTTCATCCTATGTACATTTATCTTGCTTAACTCAGGTTGATGTTTACCCACCATGGAGCTTAAACTCACTAATGGACGGGTTTTTGGGACAGTATTATTGGACACTATACAATTCATGCCAATAGTGAAAGGAAGATGAAGTTATGATAACAAGTACAGTATAGCACTTTCTTACTGAACAGTTCGTATTAATAGTCATGAATGGGTTAAGCTCATAAATAATTGTTCTCCTGTTGATTGATGAAGTTAAATGGTTATTCTATCGATCATCTGCGTTTACTAGGATGTCGTCTAGACAAAAAGAAAACATTTTCATTTCTGTAAATTCCAAGTTAGAATACAATTGGCTTTTATGAATGCCCAGTTGCACTGATGCCTTTTAATTTATATAAACACACAATTGATCTGTGGCTTATTTTTCAAATTTTACTAGGACTCTATCAGGATCATGATAAACAGTGCTGGCCCCTTTTATACATGTCTTCAAATGGGAGCCCTGTATTTTATGAACTGTTGAGTAAATCTGCCTTATGGCATTGTTTAACATGATCATAACATGTTCATACTGAGGGTAGGCTTGGCATCATCATTTTAACGTGCAATCTTTTTACTGTCGCTGGACTGTAACTCTTGCACGTTGTCACCCGTGGTTCCTGTGTTATCGTCCTACATCTAGTGAAATTTGTAGCAGGATTAGCTATTGCATGTTAATTATATCTTTGACTTGGTGTATTCTGTACCTTTATCATAATCTTAATTTCCTGTTGCTACCAACCATATAACAAAACTTCACGTTTTCACTGACTATGAGTTGTCTTTATTTCTGACAATTCATGAAGTCAGTTTGAAACTTTGATGTGGTTCTAAATGTAGTCTTTGTTTTACCACAAGATAAGCTATTAACTTCCATAAAGGAATGACATTTTGCATAAGATATTAAATTTTGACTGTGGGCAATCGCTAGTAGCTAACAGTCCTTGTTTCTTAATTTTGGTTGGTTGGGGAAGGATCCTGTGGTTTATATAAAAAGATGTTGATTTTTGGGGCCAGTAATTGTTTGTTGTTGAACCCACATTGTATCTGCTAAATGCACATAGAAGAATAAATTTTAATGGAACTGTGGCCCATGAAATCAGGTTGGTCCACATCTTATTAAAGGGCCTTAATCTCTACCATTGTTAGCTGCATCTGGGTCTGTCTCCTTAGTGGGACCTATAATTCGTAGCAGTACCTAATAATCTCATGCCTCTTTCTTTAGTTTTGATTTTGACCTTATTTTATGGTTGGGTGATCTGTCCCATTGGAACCCTTTCTTACTGGTTCTTAGAAGTTGCCAATGATTTTATATTCAAGGTAAAAAAAAAAATAGAACCCATACTTGACAATATTCTATCAAAAGAATTCCTTAGAATTATGTATAATCAAATAAATTTAGACCATAAGGTTCTTTTTAGTCCATAATTGACATAATCATTAAAGAAGTTGTAATCATTTGAGATTCTCTGATGAAGCATTATTCTTTCTAACAATATACATTATACAAGATTAGCGACTTAGCGTAGCAACATTCATATGGTTAAATAGTATTTTATTAAGTTAGGAATGGAAAACTGAGCTGGAACTTGGAATTCAGCTTCTTCTTTTTTTTTTTTTTTTTGTGTTCTAAACACGCTTTTAGAACAAATCTCTGTCTTGATTAGGTTAGATTTGCCTTTTATTCTCGCAAGCCAACATTTTTTGCATTATTATGGAAGATTAATTAATTAAAGCTATTTGGTAAACTATATTCCAGCAGCTTCCTATGAATTTCATGGGATAAAAACAAATAACTCTAATGGCAAAAAGCTAGCAGTTGGTGCCTTTCATGTTCAATGAGTAACGTTGTGCGTTGTTACCTAACCTGTTATGATTCTATGCTGCTACAGCTTTTGTTTTAGTGGTAATAAAGTTTTAAACTTTGGTATTCTCAAGGTAAAACAAGTAATCATACACTTGTATTCTTTACCATTTTACCTCTGATTGCATTCTTTTACTAGTCAAGTATCAATTTGCAGCCACATTGAGGTTGGGCTGGTTTAAATTGTGGTAGGTGAATTTGTTTTAGGATATTTTTATTCGTACATGCATGGGAGGGGGTCATTATGCCGGAGCCGGACTAAACACTAACCATAGGATTCCAAGCACATGTCAATGGCAACTTCTATTATAAATGGTGGTTAGGTGAATGTCTTTGGTTTGGTATCACTTGAGAATTGACAAAACATCAGAAAAATATTCGACCATGAATTTTTACACTGCTGTTGTTTATTGTGGTAGAAAGGAGAATACAATCCTTAATTTTAGTTTGAATTTGAAACCTAAATAATAAACAAACATGATCAGTTGATGGGAATTTCTTGATTAAGATATGAAAATAAATAAATGAATATGCTCCATGTTTCATTGTTTCTGTTGATACATTTGTATGGACAAGGCAAGTGCTGGTATTCTTCTTTCCTTTTATATTTCAATGGCAAACCTCTGAAACTCTTCTAATGCTTTGTGTCAGAGCCACATGAATTTTCTTGATACAGCATGACTTTGATCTCTGATTCATTTGAAAATTTAAAAAAAAAAAAAAGGCTTGGAACTTGTTCCCCTAGTGTTGATCTCCTGTGTTATGAGTTCAATTTCTGTACATGGTAACATGGCCGGCTTCTCTCCATTGATCCAAATTCTAGTCAACAAAAAAGATGAAAATAGACAAATAGTTACAAGGATTAATTACTAAAAAAAAACTATAAGGCAATGGGATTTATATTAATTTTTCAAAAAAATATTATTTTAAATTTAAAAATTAATTCTAAATTTAATTTTTTGTAAGCATTAAATAAAAAAATTTAATATCAATAAAATTCAAATTCTAGGGTTAACTCTTAAAACAATCTCATTTCACCACTATAATAAAATATGAGTTGAATTAATTCTAAATTTATTAACATTTTGATGTAGTATTTACTTTTGTTTTTACAATTTCAAATTAATTATTATACTTAATTTAAATTCTCTATATTTTAGTGCATGATGTATAAATTATATTATAAAATACTTACGAATATAACATAAAAATTGAAATGTTTAACTTTAAATTCCTGATAATAAAAATCAATATTAAACCAAAACTCATAAAATTTTAATAATTTATTACGAGAGTGTTTAAATTTATTTAAAATAAATATAAAATATCATTTTAAAATTTAAAAAATATTAAATAGATTTTTGAGTATTTGAGTAATTAAAAAAAAAAATTAAATATAATAATTTTTTTTATAATGATATTTTTAAAATTTTATTTTCAAAACATAAGTTATATCCAAACACTATGTATTTCTTCTTTTATTTTTCTTTTAACTGAAACTTGCATTAACCATAGGAACAATAGTAGCATCCGTACACAATACTATCCGCCAAACAGTTATGGTTATTACTCATATTCTTTTCTTTTTTGTTTACCGTCTCTTCCTTAAAGGTATATATTGTGGTATGGGATGCATTAGTTTGCAATGTCAGTGTCAAAAATTGGCCTAAAGTTTTGTTGGGACTATAAATATTATGGATATTAACCTTAACGAGAGCTTTAGCTCTTGACAAGGTATTCTCTAGCCTTTCAGGGTTAGGGACTTCTAGGGGAAGAAAAAAAAGAGAGAAGGGAAGGTATCTTTTTTTTATGGGTACCAAGTTCTTGATAAGATGAGAAACAACCACATGGCACTAGTTTAAGGACAGTCGTATTTAGGGACCACCCCTGCAATAGCAACAGAGAATTTATCTCAACTCATCATTTGGTGCTCAATTGTTTTCATTTGCTTTCTACTAATTAAATACTAACTAAAAGGAAAAAAAATTGATTTTACCAAATATACAATGATAGGACCAAATACTTTCTATTTTAAAAATAATTTTAATATCTTTAAACTAAAATTATTAATAACTTTTAATTTAATTATTCATAACAATTTTTAATAATTACTGATAAATGTTAGCTATTAATTAATAATTAATTGTAAAAAATATTTAATAAAATTATTATTAACTTATAATTATTAATAAATTTAATAATTATTAAAAATAAATATTAATATATATTTTTATTTAAAAAAATAAAAATATTTTGCTAATCATTATTATTAATTAAATAATTTTAATATAATTATAAAAAATTAAAAATTACGTTAAAATATTTTGCAAATCAATAGAATAGCACCAATGTATTCATTTTCCATAGTAAAACAACACCTAAATACATAATTGCTCATCTTATGAATGAAAATGTAAAATAAAATAAAACCACATGAAAGAATAGTAACATGGAAGGACCTACCATTGGCCAAAAAAAATAAATGTGGGCCCTCCATACTAAGGTCTTGTGATTTTCTTATGGTGATAGAAGGGACCCATCCATTAAAACAAATAAAAAAATAAAATGAATGCAGCCGACGAAATGTGTACAACTAAACAGGAGTCCTAAATTCCTGGTAATTATAATCCGTAATTTACGTGGGTTTTATTTCTAATTTAATTATATATAATTATTTTTTCCACTTTCCTTTTCTTCTTTTTTCTTTTATTATATATTAAATTTAAATAATTAATTAATAGCTCTTTGATTTTCCTTGGTCAGGGGGGAATTTATCACTTTTGACCCTAATTTTACGGAGATAATAAATCAATGTTTTTAAAATTAAAATGATTAAAAAATTGATAAATATAAAAAATTAAAAATTTAATTGAAGTTGAATTGGTTAAATAAAAAAAATCAGTATATATATATATATATATATAATTTGACATTTATTTAATATATATATATATATATATATAATGAAAATAAATATAATTTGACATTTATTATTTTAATCAAAATTAAAAAAAAAAATTCTAACTCGCTCGAACTGAAAAAATCGGTTCAGTTCAATCAATTTATAATTTTTTAACCAATTTTTAAAGAATCAATTTTTAAAAACTGACCTGTCATATCTTTAATTCAATTTTTAATTTTTTTTGTTCAACCGGTCAATTTTATATGATTTTAATAACCATGTAATAAACACATTATAAAATATTTTCAATTTCATATATATATTTTTATTTGAGTTAATATATTAAAAATAATTTGGTCAACTTGATAAGTTATTGTCATACACTAATATTTATACTTTAGACGCAGCTGTTTTCTTCTAGTTTTATGGGATTGGGAGATGGTGCTGAATGCTTGATTCATACAAAATTTAACGGGCCAAAATATAATTGATACTCTTAACTCTCACTCCAATATATATAATTTTAAATGTAAAAGTCGAACAAGACTTTAAATTTTGAAAAGATTAAAAATAATTATGAACAGAAAAAATAATTCAAGTTTATTAAGATTAATGTAAAAATTTTAGTAAAATATTTATTTATATATAAATATAATATAATAAAATCTTAGAAAATTTATAGCAATATATATATTTTAAGAAAAAATTGATAAAATATACATATAATATAAAAAAATTTAAAAATTTGAAGGACTATATATATATTTTAAAAAATATATGGTCTAAAATTAAAATTTTAAAATTTTAGAAGAATAAGAATAAGAAAATGATAATATTGTAAATTTTGAGAGATGAAGTCAGAATTTGATCAATAATTAAAAATTAAATAAATGGAGCAAGGTAGTCAGCCAAGTGGAGCCTTCTCCATCAAAATTAATTTGTTTTATTTCATCTAAAATAATAAAGACATAATCAACGCTAAATTAATTTTCATTTCCTAAATTATAATTGGTTATTAATTATTATATATAAATATAAGTAAAAAAATTATCTCCATTTCTTCTTCCTCTTCTCTTAGCCAAAAAATTACACCATAAAAATCCTTCAAAATTTTGCTCAATTTATTTCTTACTCAAATCACCTCTCCATCTTCATCAATCTTCATACTTTCATCTTCAAAGTTTCTTCTCTTCAAGTTGTTAGAGTTTTTGATAGAAGTTATAAGAAAAGTTTCAAAAGGTAAAAACCTTAACTTGCCTCATATTATGATTTAATGAGTTTTAATGTTAATTTAAAGGTTTAATTAGTGAAAGAAAATAAGATTAGAAGTAAATCCTTAAAAATTCTGACTTTTCTATAACTTGACAAAATTTTAGGGCTGAGTTTTCATATCCTCGGAATTAGAATTTAAAAATTCTTAAAACATAAAAATTATAGATTTATAAGTCTAGCTTATTTTCCTTTAAAGAAGTTTTATCCAATTATTGTAGTGTTGAGAAATATAGATCACTGAGTAAGATTGACTCGAATTAGGATTTGTGCTTAGAGACCCTATTGAGTTTTATAATTTTTAAGACCTTAAAGTCTTATTCAAGAGAAACTAAAAAACATGAAAAAAATTTTTCTATATCTTAGCTAAAATCTTCTAAAAATAGAACAGCAATTAGATATCTACACAATGAGTTATAAGTAAAATAGTGACGAGTATTCAGGTAGAAGTAGCAAGGGAGATTATAGATTTTAAGTTTGTCTTCAAAATTTCACTATAAATTGTATGAAATTTAGAAAATTTTGATTTTCAGATATGTTAGAACATCATATGTCTAGTTTAAGCAGGAAAAAGAATTGAAACAATTAGATAAGTATCGAGGGAGATACGACTGAGAGAATCAAGACTGCCTTTAGAGTAAAGGCTGAAATTAACTCTAAAATTTGAGAATTTTAGGAAAATTGATTAATTAGAGTTTTAATTAATATAATTTCATATTAAATTGATATTAAATTATATTTAATTATATGTATAGCATCTAAAAGGGGGTGATAGAGAGGTTCATGATCACCTCTTTTATTTTTATTGAGTAAAGAAGGAATATCAATTTTTGGATTTTTGCTTATAAAGAACGAGTAATATACATATTATTTTATTTGATATTGTATTCAAACCAAGTTATTGAAATTCCCATTGTTGGCCGAAAGTACCAATTATATTATCCATGATTATTTTTATATCTTATAAAATTTCAGATGATTTCTTTTGATTGAATTTGCATGATTGACCAAATATTTTATTGATTGAAAACCTTGAAAGTATTTAAGTTATTCTTTGACACCTAATGATTAAGCACTATATATGGCATTAGTGAAATGACAGAATTTGTAATGACATTGTATACAACGGTTTAATGATCCTAACTAGAAGGGGGTTAAGATCTTAGCCATGCGGTCTGATCAACCGTATGAGAAAATAGCATGTTACTAGATTGTAACATCTGGTTAAATGATCAATAATGATTATGTCATTTTTACGATAATATGATACGATATGTATCTTTAATGTCACTGTGAAAATATAGATAACAAAACCTATATGTTGAATGACCTAATTTTTATGAATTTTTAATTAACTAATAACCCCTATTGTAATTGTATATTATATATATATATTTATACTATCATTATCTTCCTTGTGAGAAATTCTCTCACCTAGCCTCACGAGTAAGATAATATGTGTATTACTCACTAAGATTAATTTTTCACCCTCTTGTTGCTCAATATTTTCAGGTCTATAGTAGATAGTGGTGGTTCCAGTCCATTTCCTCCATCCGAATTTGGAACCAGCAATATCTATGTAATTGTCTCTTCTGTAAAGAATTTATTGTATTTTGTTTACTCTAAAAATGTTCCATGATTATAGTATTAGTATAAGGAATATATAATTAATGTGTTATAATTAATATTGGTTAGTAATATATATATTTTAATTAAATTATTGCATAATTATTAATGGATTATTGAGTGAAGTATGAAAATATGATATGAAAAATGGAAGTTGAGAGTATAAAGTGGGATTTTAAAAGTGTTGATTTCATTGCAGGTTGTGTTTATTGTTAGATTAAATGAGTTGTAACTTGGATTATTATAGTTACAAAGAAGGTTCTGGAGAAATTTTCGTAAATAATTTTATAAGTTAATAATTTGAAAGTTATAATGGTTTCTATGGGAACTAGTAGCCCTAACCTAATCATTTTCCTATGATCATTATATCCCGAAATGGGGATGTGACAGAATCTCAATAAGTGAATTGCTTTACACAACAGAGCAATCATAAATTAGAATATTTTGTACCTATAACTTATATTTATATAAATTACAATACACTCTTTTATACGTTGTTTGAAATTTTTCGCAAGTGCACGAATCGTTTTATCAAGTAATAGAGTGAGTAGAGTATTGTCCCACAGAGAGACGTTGTCAATTACTGAAATTGATAATATCTTTATTAATTGGATAGAAATTAATTTGGTTTGGATGAATTTTTTTTAAAGAAAAATTAAATAAACAAAAAAACTTAACTTGGAATTTAAAGATATCAAAGAAAACTATCTAGAATTTAGATTCCGTTAATTGAATTTATACGCTTGATCTGACTCAATAATGATTTCAAAATTATAGTGTTTGATGGATTGATTACTCTAAATTATGAATTAGTCTCTCTCGAGCAAAAATTCAAACATTAACATTAATGCAAATGTCTACTCTCGTGATCATTGAATCAATGTTAATTCATTAAGATCCTTAGCAATTTCATAAAATCTACTAAAGTATACCCTAATCTCTTAGCGATACATGCCTTAGCTTATTAATTCCATGAGCTAGCAACTATTGCAGCTCTCGCTTATAAATAGCTACCTTAGATAGTGATTATAGTGGCCAATTATAAAACATTTATAAATAAAAATTAACAAATCAAACTATGTATTAAGAATAATTGAAATCTTAAATCATTGTTATCAACCTTTATTATTCAATTAACTTCATCTAAATCCTAGAAAAAAGATTTAGTTTAACATGGTAAAATAAAGAAAAAGTAAAGTAATCAATAAATTAAATATATTCATACTAAAATTAACAAAGAAATAAACAAGTAGAGAAAGTAAAAACTCTATTTAATGATCTCATTAATTAATTGAAGATCTTAAAACTTCAAAAATCTTTTTCTGTAGCCTCCCTTAAGTTTCCTTAGCTCCCAAGAGTGATATATATTTTTCCTAAATCTTGGTTGCCTTTTTATAGACTTCATTTATGAGGACAGAGCAAAATACCGGTAGGGACATGAAATACCGGGTACGGTGGCAAAATACCGAGTACTCGGTATTTCATTTACTTGGAGAAATACCGGATAGACAAGTGAAATACCGGGTATGGTGGAAAAATACCGGGTACCCGGTATTCGCTACTTTCTCTCAGATTCCATTTATACTTCAAATATCGGTTCCTCTTCTCCAAATACCGAGTCTTGGCTCTAAATATCGGGTGCCCAGTATTTCATCCCCTGACTAATTTTTCCAACTGAAAATCCAAAACTTCAATTTTCAAACCTTAAAAAAAAAATCAAATCAAATCAAATCATTATCCAAAAATAAAATCATAACCAAAATCATAAATATAATCAAATTTAAATTAAAAATATTATACAAAATCAAATTTAAATCCTATCAAATCTACCAAAATATTGTTAAATCCTTATTTTAAATTGAAATTTAAAACTATATTAAAATTAACCTAACTTATACAAAAACTGAATTAA
>CANXYC010885978.1:0-16587 GCA_948193065.1 Aleurites moluccanus | reverse complement strand
ATATCAATAGACACCATTATGCAATAATGGTATCATCACTGTCAATAAACTCAATATCTTTCAAATCAAATGGTATTTGAATCAAAGGCATTGCAATATACAATATACAATCAAAGATAAAGGTTATGGTAAACAACAAAGGTATGGAACAGAAGTTACTTCGGCAAGAAAAATCGGAGGGCCAATTGGCATGCCATTGTCGCTAGCGACAATGGCATTCAAATGGTAGGCCTATGGAATACAAAGCAATAAGCCAAAGGCAAAATAAGCTAGGCATTTCATCAAATACATGGTGGACATACAATGGAAAGCCAATAGGTTAGGTTAGGGTGCAAAATTGACTTGCCCAATTCAACCAACAACAAACCACATTGACAATAATAACATAGGTATCAAAGAAATAACATTAAAAAACATCAAAAGGGATCAAATTGTCTATGAAAAACAAGGCAAAAATCAAGCAAAAATAGGCAATGTGAATAGTGACAAGCATTTGGCCAAGGTTGGGCTTTCACACCAAGTTTCCAATTTCAATTCAACACAAATGGCATGTAAAAGGATGCATATAAGACCCACCTAAACTTTCAAAGTGCTTAGGAAAATTGATTTCCACTAAAATTCTTCAATGGAGGCAAATAGCACACCTTTGTCAAATATTATATTCTACATCAAATTAACCACCAATTAGTTACCTAAAGACTTCCAATTAACATAATTTAACATTAATTAATATTAACTAACATTAAATCACCAAACCCTTTCATACAACTTCAACTTAGATAGGAAAAATTAGGCATTTTCAACAACTTGCATCAATTGATGCAATCTAACCTAAAACCCATCAAATTCAGTATCTAAATCATTCAAATAAACCATAGAACTAAACAAATTAACTTGTTACCTTAAATCCAAGTCCTAGCCGAAATGGAGAAGCCACCAATCCTAGGTTTCCTTTGCTCCCTTTTGCAAATTGATAATGGAAATGGCAAGAACTAAGTTAGTATTCAAGATTTCTATAAATTTTTCTAAGGAATTTGATGAAGAAATGAAGAAGAATTGAAGAGGAAATGGGGAAGAGTGGTTCAGCCTTGAAGAAGAAGAAGAAGAAGATGATAGAAATTGGTTCTAAGTATATAATATATAATAAAATCATATGGCAAATTACAACTAATTCCTCCAACTTTCATGTATCACATTTTGGTCCAAAATCTTCTATAATTTATTCTGACAATTTTGTCAGGATTTGGATTTCAATGTGGGGAGTTAATAAGCTTATTTTAATTTATACTTATTTATAAAAATGATTCCAGAGTCATTCTGTAACTTCGACGGACTAATTTTTACTATTCACCTTAAACTTCCTTTTATTTAATATTTTGCCATTGGTTACTTTTTCAGTGTTTCTAAATGATTTTCACATTTTTCTTTTTACCAAAATTACATATATTTTATGGTGATCTTTTACCCCCAGGTCAACTTTAGAAATTCTTCTGTTGACCGGACTGTTAATTTCTCGGCAGTGTTCTCGACACCACCGCTTTCTGGAAAAGTAACTAGTTCGCTTTCTAACCGTGTCTCTAAAATTATTTTCCATTATTTCAAGACTAATGAAACCCATACTAAGAACTAATTCATGCATGTTAGTTATAACTTTCTAGGGTTTTACAAGTGATGACCTCTAGAGGATGGAGATGATGCAGGAGATGATAGATTTACATTGGGAATTAGTAGAATTGAGGCAGGAACAATAAAATATGCCACCACCACCTACAGTAGCAGTGCCTCCTCCTGTTGCGCCAACTGCTGTACCTGTTGCTCCAGTACAGCCAGCAGTAGTTCCTGGTGAGCTTGCTATATAGGGAGCTCGCCGAGTTATTGACGAGGTCGGAGTAACTATGTTTAGGTTTCTAAAGCTTAATTTGCCTGAGTTTCGGGGTGATAGAGGTAATGAGCCGATTGATTTCTTAGAGCAGATAGAGAAGGTAGTGAGAAGGCTACCTTGTTTCAATATCAGGACAGTCGAGCTGGTTGGGTTATTACTGAAAAGCAAAGCTTGGACTTAGTTTTCTCGACATATGGAGCCCAGATTATATGGAGATCATCCTCCTACCTAGGAAGAATTCAGACAGGGGATGATTGATGAGTTCTTGATAGAAGCGGTGAAAACTAGGAATTTGATTCAGTTTGAGTTGCTTGAGCGGAGTAATAAGATAGTTGAGGAGTAGGCTGAGGAATTTATTAGATTGAGTATATATGTTACACAGATTGCTCCTACTGAGGCAGATTTGATCAACAGATTCAGGAGGGCATTACATGCCTCACTTCATAATGCCTTGCTTGCTACAGAGTTCACATCTTTGACTACCATCATTGAAAAGGCCAATAAGATGAAGAAAAAGTACAAGTCAGAGAGAGCCAAGAGAGATCAGAAAAGGAAAGGAGGACTTGGTTCACACGGCAGGAGAGGGAAGAGCAGCTCCCAATCTAGACAGATTGAGCCAATGCCCAGATTTGATCAGAGACCTCCGTTTGGCAGTCAGAGGAGGAGGACCCAGAGTAGGGGACCTCCAATGCAGTTAACATCTACTTATTCACAGGGTTCTTCTAGACCTATTACTCAGATGCCCAACGTATCAATTTGCAGTTTCTGTGGTACAAGGCACAGAGAGGAGTGTTGATGGTAGACAGGTGCTTACCTGAAATGTGGGCAACATGGCCATTTCATTAGCATATGTCCTTTATAGGGTGATCAGTAGCCTTCAGCATCAGTGTCCTAACCTACTATTCAGATGAGTTAGAATGTAGCTAGAGAGGCTCTTGGTAGGGGCAGAGGCAGAGGTCAGGCACCGAGCAATAGTCAAGCCCCAGCAAGCAGAGGTCAAGGGTGAGTTTTTGTTGTGAATACTTAGGAGGCATAGAAATATGATAATGTGATCACAGGTATGATTCTTATATAGACTGAAATAGCAGAAGCATTGTTTGACTCTGGTGCTACACATTCTTTTTGTCTCACTACTGTTTACACCTAAATTGAATAAGGAGAGACAATTATTGAATGTTCCTTTAGAGACAGCTACGCCTATGGGAGAGAGTATAGAAATGAATTATTTTTATCTGGGTTGTGTTATTAAGATTGGTGATAATATTATGCATGTTGATTTGATAGAACTGTCTGTGTTAGAGCTTGATGTGATACTTGGTATAGATTGGCTAATGACACATCATGCAGTTATTGATTTCTATGAGAAGAGGGTTAGATTCTAGCCTGAGGGGCAACCAAAATTTGAATTCCAGTGTGATAGACGTGAATCTAGAATCAGTTTTGTTTCTGTTATTCAGGCTAGAAGGATGATAGGAAAGGGTTGTTCACCATTCCTGGCTCATGTGATAGATGTGCAAAAGACTTCAGCAGGGATTGATCAGATACCAGTAGTCCGGGAATAGTCCGGGAATTCCCTAATGTCTTCCCTGATGATTTTCCAGGACTACCCACATATAGGAAGATAGAGTTTGAGATTGAGGTGTATCCAGGTACCGATCCGATATTCATTCCTCTGTATAGAATGACACCAACAGATTTAAAAGAGTTAAAGGTGCAATTGCATGAGTTATTGGATAAAGGATTTATTAGACTGAGCAGTTCTTTATGGGGTGCTCCAATGCTATTTGTGAAAAAGAAGGATGTCTCTTTGAGGATGTGTATAGACTATCGGCACTGAATAAGGTGATAGTGAATAATAAATATCCGCTGCTACGAATTGATGATCTATTTCATCAGTTACAGAGTGCCAATCATTTCTCAAAGATTGATATGAGATCTGGGTATCACCAGTTGAGAATTAAGAATGGAGATGTACCCAAGACTACTTTCAAGACCCGGTATGGACATTATGAGTTCTTGGTATTTCCATTCGGGTTAACTAATGCACCAGCTGCATTTATGGATCTGATGAATAGAGTATTTAAGCCATTCTTGGATAAGTTTGTCATAGTGTTCATAGATGATATTCTTATCTATTCCAGGAGTGAGGAGGAGCATTCAGAGCATTTAAGGATTGTACTATAGACACTTCGAGAGCATTAGCTATATGCTAAGCTATCTAAATGTTAGTTTTGGTTAACTGAAGTATGCTTCCTGGGGCATGTTGTTTGTAAAGATGGTATCAAGGTAGACCCTCAGAAGGTTGAAGCAGTTGCAAATTGGCCTCGGCCAACCAATGTTTTTGAGATTCATAGTTCCCTTGGTATGGCATGATACTACAGACGGTTTGTGAAGGATTTCTCCAAAATTGCTGCTTCGTTGACTAAGTTGACTTGGAAACAATATAGGTATCAGTGGATGAATGTGAAAGCAGTTTTCAAACTTTGAAGTCGTGCCTTACGAGTGCTCCAGTGTTAGCATTTCCATTAGAGGATGATAAATTCACAATTTATTATGATGCTTCCAGAGTTAGATTGGGATGTGTTTTGATGCATAATAGAAGAGTGATTGCTTATGCTTCTCGGTAGTTAAAGAAGCATAAGATGAATTATCCGACACATGATTTGGAGATGGCAGAAGTAGTATTTGCACTGAAGATCTGGAGACATTATTTGTATGGGTCTAAATGTGAGATATATACTAATCATAAGAGTTTACAATATATACTTCAATAAAAGGATTTGAATCTCCGACAGCGCAGATGGGTTGAACTGCTTAAGGATTATGATTGTGAGATCCTTTATCATCCGAATAAGGCTAATGCAGTAGTAGATGTACTGAGCCAAAAGTCTATGGGCAGTCTAGCTCACATCTTGATTTCCAGGAGACCATTGATCTATGAAATGAAGAAATTAGCTGATATGGGTATAAAGTTGGATTTGGGATCCCAGGATCTCAACCAGGCTCTGATAGCCCAATTTTGGGTTAAGCCACTATTGATTGATGATATTAAGGTGGCACAGGATATGGATCTATAACTACTGAAACTAAAGGGAGATATTTAGAATGGCAAGGTGTCAGAATTTATGGTAGACGATGATGTACTGAAGTGTGGAAAACGGTTATGTGTACCCGACATTGATGGGCTATGAGATCAGATTATGAGAGAGGCTTATTATTCTTCATATAGTGTACATCCTAGAAATACAAAGAAGTACTATGATCTGAAGGATGTTTATTAGTGACCTAATATGAAAAGGGACGTAGCTAGATTTATTTCTACTTACTTAGCCTGTCAGCAGGTTAAGTTTGAGCATCAGAAGTCATCTGATTTGCTTCAGGAGATAGAGTTGCCATAGTGGAAATGGGAGCAAGTTACTATAGATTTTGGAGTCGGTTTACCAAGGATACACGGGGTTATGAATGCATATGGCTTACTATGGATAGATTGACAAAGTCTGCTCATTTCCTTGAGGTTAAGACCAGTTATTCAGCAGCTCAGTATGCACAGCTCTATATGGATAAAATTGTACGGCTTCATAGAGTGTCACTGATGATTATATCGGATAGGGGTACACAGTTTACTTCTCGATTTTGGCAGAAGTTTCAGGAGGGTATAGGTACTTAGTTACGATTCAGTATAACTTTTCATCCACAGACCGATGGACAGTCAGAAAGACCTATCCAGACATTGGAGGATATGCTGCGGTTATGTGTTCTAGATTTCAAAGGTAACTGGGATCAGTATTTGCCACTGGTTGAATTATCCTATAATAAAAGTTACCCTCTATCGATTGATATGGCTCCATATGAGGCACTGTATAGTAAAAAATATTGATATTCTGTATGTTGGATGGAACCAGGTGAGAAACAATTAGTGAGATAATTGAGAAGATTAGCAATGTTGCTTATAGGTTGGCTCTTCCACCTAATTTGAGTCATGTTCATCCGATATTTTATTTTTTATGCTATGAAAGTATGTACATGATCCATCACATGTATTGGAGGTATAAGATATTGGTGTTAATGAAGACTTATCATATGAGGAGTTACCTGTAGAAATTATGGATTAACAGATCAAAAAGTTGCATAATAAGGAGATACCAACGGTCAAAGTGCTTTGGAGGAATCAGTCGATGAAGAAATGTACCTGGGAGAGTGAACAAGATATGAAAGCCAAGTTTTGTTCCTGTTCCAACATTGAGGTATGTGCTATTTTAAATTTGAGGACGAATTTGTTTGAAGAGGGTAGAATATAATACCCTAGGAAATGCTACATAATTGAACAATAACATAACCAATTTTTGGTCTAAAATAACTAAGGATAATTTTTAAACCTCAGTTAGAATGCATTTGTGATACTGTCCCGAAAAATATCGGTGTTAATTACATTGACTGGGGAAATAACAGTCCGATTGACAGATGAATTTTTTATTCAAACAAGGGGGTAAAGAATCATATATTTTATATGTAAATTTTTAGTGAAAATGAAAAGTTGAAAAATATTTTGGAACATTGAAAATTTGAGCAATGACAAAATTGTAAATAAGTCGAATTTTAAGGGTATAGTAGGAAACACACTGTCTGAGTTTTAAAATGGCTCTGAAACTATTTTTATAATAAAATACAGATAAAAAGAAGCTATTTCAATTCTCACTTTGAAATCCAATTCTCAACAGAATTAACAGAATAAATTACAGAAGAAGATGAGGTTAATGTACAATTAATGAAAAGTTTAAGGACCTAAATGTAATTTGCCATTTAACCCACCTATATAAGCAACACTTAGAGAAATTATGGTTCATCTTCTTCCTTTCTTCTTTGGCCAAAACCCATTCCCTTCATTTCCTCCAAATTCAAACTAGTTTTCTTAAGTAAATTCAAAGAAAACTATAAAACCAACTTTGATTCTTCATTTTCCATCAAAATTTCACTTGAAAAATCAAAGAATTTTAAGAACCACTACCTTGTAGATTTCTGGTGGAACATCACTATAAGGTAAGGAGTATATTTCTTTAGTTTAATGGTTAATTTAGATGTGTTAGATGTTAAATAGAATGGGTTTGGTGTTTAATTACATCAATTGATGCATTTGATAATTTTCCCTAATTCGAAACCCTAGATTGAAGTTGTGAGATTTGAATCTTTGAATTAGTGTTAATAAAGCTTAGAATATGTTAATCAGAGGCTAATAAATGGATAATTTGTGATTGATTTGGTATAGATAATCAATTAGAGGAAGATTGTCATTTTTGCCTTCTTTGAAAAAATTGGTGGAAATCAATTTTGCTAGGTGATTTGAAGTGAGACGTGAGTTTAATATGCATCATTTAACATATTGAAAGCATTGAATTGATGATTTGAATCCTCCTCCATTTTCTTTATTTTGGCCGAACCTATGAGTACTATTCACTCCATTGATTTTGCTTTGTTTTTCCTTTGAGTTTACAAGCCATATTGATCTTTTTTATTATGTTTATTGTTGGATAATTGTTGCTTATTGAGGTTCTTTGATTGTGGATTTATTGTTGATTATATGGGAAATGTCAATGTTTCACCATAACCTAGCCAAATTGTCCATTTAATTATGCACACCATGTGTTTAACAAAATGCCCAGTTCATTTTGCCATAGGCCTACCATTGTTTCATCCATATGCCTACCATTTGAATGTCATCGCCGCCAGCGATATTGGCATGCCAGTTGTGCCAACCAAATGACCATTGATGTTTAACCTATGATTCATTCCTATGTTAAATGCTATTCTTATTTCCATTGTTTATCGTACCTTCCATTGTTTATTCACTGCTTAATCGTAGTCTCATTTGATTGATACATGAGTTATTGATACTTGATGAGACCATTATTATTTATTGGTACCTAATGACTTATTCTTTACCTATATTGATTCTAATGTGATTTGACAGAGCTTCCTCACCGACAGGGTAGCGGGTAAATATTGTTAGCGATGTGCACATTATATACTGGATGCCCTAGCTGGGAAGGGTTAACTGTCCTAGCCATAAGACCTGATCTGTCTTATGTTTATTGATATGTAATTGATATATGATATATGAGTTTCATGGCCCATCATCTGTCTTATCTACATGACATGAGTTTCTTGACTTATTCATTGATTTTACAGTCCTATACTGTATTCTAATTCCTCATTCTGTTATCAGTGTGCAAATTAATATTTATTGATTATCTGCCTATTGTTTATTGATATTCTAGCCATTTCTTTTGGTCGATGCATATTAGATTCATTGAGTATTTTATACTCACCCTTTTCATTTGTTTCCCTTTCCAGGTGTAGATTGAGCAGCATATTCCCAATTGTTGTTTCTCAAGGAATTATGCAGTATCTATAATAGCAGTGTAATTATTTTTAACACTATAGTCATGTAAATATTTTAGTTGCTCTATGGGTTGTATAAATGGCATAGTTAGACTATGGTTATGTATATATGGTATAATATGAGATTAAGTATGACTATAGCATGTGATGATGATAATTACAGCCAATTACAGAATGAATTACAAACAGATTATAGAATGCCAGAATGAATATTAATTAAGTAAATGATTTAAGTATGAGATAGTATATGATAATAGTATGTGATACCGGGTTCTACAAGTGTCGGTCGCCTCTGGCATCTCCTACATCTTAGGTTCGTCATGTTCTGAAATCGGGACGTGACAAAGGTGGTATCAGAGTCAGGGGTTACAGATGAATAGTAACTAGATACGGAGTAATAGATTTAAGTAAACCATGGAGCATAGGAATTCTTGTATTGTCTTTTGTTGTATTCGTCGAGTATGTATGAGTATTCTGCATTTTTGTAACGTGCTAAGTTCGTTGTTTCTGTTTTTTGACAGTTAATAAAGATGTCTGACAATGTCTGCCAAGGCCTTGGGTAGATCCGCCACCTTTGCCTGGTGGTATTAGATTCAAAAATTCTACTTTTTTCCCTTCTAAACCTCTATGAATGGCTCCCTCTCTTTATTTTTCTCTCACATCTTGATTAGTTAAATTGAGTTTTTTTAATTAACTCTCAATTCTTCCTCCTAATTAATATTTCTTATAAAAGAGGTTTAACTCTCTTTGAATTCAAACCGATATCTCTAATTCTCATTGAATTATAGAAATAGAAGATTTTGGCCTTTTGGGCCTCAAATTAATTCTCTTTGAATTAATTTGATTTTCTAAGACCTAAAATTAGACTAATCTTAGGCTAAAACTTGAAATTAATTAAAAAAAAATATTTGGACTAAATTCAACTTCCCCGTGCAAAAAAGGAAAGTAGATCTCCGATCCTGTAAGGTCTTTCGACCTCTTTTGCCTCGCAAATCTCAAAAAAAGGTATAAATCCAACTCTTAATAAGACTTAGAACAACTAAAAATCAGACTTTTAAATTAGACCCAAAAACAAACTTTTAATCCGACCTAAAATCAAAACCTTTTTCAAATCAAACACAAAACCCTTCACAATATGGGCGAATTACGCGGATTTTAATTTCCATTCAAAGGGATACGTAGGCATGCTTTTAAATTAATAATCAAATCCAAAATCTTAAAAAACCTTTTTCCCCCTTTTCGTATTTAAATTGAGAAATTTTGGAGAATTTGTGATTAATCTTGAACCTATAAGGATTAAAGTTAATATCTCCAATTAAATGATATTGAGAAATATGTGATTAACCTAGAACCCATAAAGGCTAGAGCTAATATTCTCAATTATTGATTATGTAATTGTTTTATGATTTACTGCTTCTTGATTTACTTATTGCTTTCTATCCAATAAACGTCATCTGATTAATTGCTCACTTAAAAATAATATTTTCAAGTCACAGTTAAGTTAAAGCCAAATTGAAGTTTTTAATTGAAAATCAAGTCTCTGAATTCGAATTTGGTTTGATGGTCTGGTGCATTTTATCCTTGGGATAGAATTGGAGTCAAAAATGGATTTTTTCTTATATTTTTCCAATAAAAATAAATTTAAGTGGCAACTCCTCGAAATTTTTAAAATCAAAATATAAACAGAAAATCACCATCATCTTCAAAAATAAAAAGCGATAACCACTTCCATATAGAACTCATCCCAAATGAGCATTTTGATTCCTTGAGCGGACCGGACCGATACTCAAGCGATGCCTCAAAATTGGCGACTCCACTGGGCATAAACCATTTCTAAAAAGAAATAATAAGAGGACAACCAATTGGTTGAAAAATAATTTTTTAGAAAAACTTTAACTTGGCTTTCAAATTAATTCTGACTTTGTATCTCATACATCATTCTGCATGGACTCTTTGTCCAAACCAGTTACGAATTTCATCTTTGGATTGCGAGTAGCATTTGATATGATAACTCTCTTTGAGTATATTGGGAGATATCAAAAGTGTCCAACCTGCGATAAACTCTCAATCATTTTGAGGTGTAACGAGCAGTCGTATTGTTGAACCCATGCAAAACTATTTGTTTCACATGTGATTAGGTATATCATTACTCCAGTATGATGGGTAGTCTTTATCCAAGCTACCCAAACTTTCATGTGGTGAACATTATACCTTGACTCCTAGGTCCCATGATCCATAATAAAACAACACTTATGTTCATGAAATAAATTTTTCCCATATGTATTCATACATGTATACCATGCATCCATAATCCATAGAGCATTCATCTCATCCTAATAAGTCTAGGTTGTATCTTGAACCAAATGAGAGTCAACCTAAGCCTTAAACATTTATTCCAATCACTACTTTAGGACTTAGAAACCTAATTTAGGGTTTAAATGGATAGATGAATTAACATAATATAGTTTATACATCAATTAATTCCATAACCATTAATCATTCAATTATATTTGATTCAACCGACAGTCTACAATTAAATAAATTAAAAGGTTAAGAAAATAAATCTATTTCGCCAATAGACGCTTGCAAATTATTTGCTTGTTGGCTGTGATCACAAACAACCTGTGATTAATTGAATACATAAATGAATTTGAAAATAAACTGCAATACGGGCCATTGCTAGTTCAATAATATGAAGAATGGTTTATACTAGATCTATGTCTCAATATAAACCCATACAACAGAAAGAAATATAATAAAAATTAACCATAAATCAACTAAATATTCTTAGTTATAAACTATGTTACAGAGAATAGGGGAAAAGAGAGAAGAAAAAGTGAGTATCATGTCTAAATGAGGCTGCTGCACTTTTATTATTTTTTTCTTCTTCCCTTAGTCTTCATTTGGTAAGAAACAGAGATCCAAAATTTGCTCCACATTATTTTCTATTGACTTTGTTTCCTTTTTTGACTTGAATGTTCTCATCTGATTAAAATTCAAATTATGTAAAATCACTGAGTAATTCACAGCTTGCATGTTTGGGAGTGTTGCTTCACAACATGGGCATGCTCTACTTTTATTGGATGGACAACAGTGTGTTAAATTCTGCACAACTGTATTAGGATGTTGAGTTGGCTTTGGGCCACGACCTTTGCAGTCCTGTATCTAGTTGGCAAAAACTAATCAGCACGACCGTGTTGAGATGGTGGCATGGGCATATTGTCTTTTAAATCGTAGGGCATAGGTGTGTTGTGATTAACACGATTGTATTGGACTTGAAGTGTAGCACAGACGTGTTGCATAGGCGTGCATGCCAAAATATGTCGACTTGGGCCTAACTTGATCTTTAAACTCATCTTCCAAATCTTTCTTTTTTCCCAATTTTCAATTTACTCAATTTTCTACTAAAAATACTTGAATAATAAAAAACACAGAAAAATGCTAACTAAGGCATTATTAGTAATTTATTAAAAATATTATTAAATACTAATAAAAACTAATTAAATTAAATAAAAATATTATCAAAATAGATAGGAAAAACAGTGACAAAAAAGTGTTGATCAATTCTCCCACACTTAAGCCATTGCTTGTTCTCAAGCAAAATAAAATAAATATGCATGCCTAATTTTATAACAAATTTAAAAATAAATAAATATAACACAAGTGAAATATTTTAGCAAATATAAAATATCAATAATTTATAACTCAACTAACGTATATAAAAGACATTAAATTTTGAAATTAAAAATTTTAACATGGCGACAAAAATTACTCTCTAAAGCCTTATATTTTCTCAAGTGTTTAAGGGATAGAATATTTGAAATACTCAAAACAATGTCATGTTTTATTATAACTATAAGCTTGCTAATTTATCCAATCTCTACTACTAATCACATTTTCAAATTCTTAAATCTGAATGTCTTTTCATTTGGTTGTCATGGGGTTTTGGTAAAAGGGTAGGAAACAAACATAAAGATAGGCTAAAAAGATTCAAAAGCATTTCAACAATGAACACAAATAAAAATGATAATGAAATACTCTCACCAATCTTTCTATACGAAAATATAATTATAATCTTTTATTTCTTTTTTTTATGCCTTAAAAACCTGTACAATATATATATATTGTTTTACTCTTTGCAACTTTTATTTTCTTTTTCTTTTCTTTTCTTTAATTGCATCATTCACATGTTTTAATAATTTTTCAAAGTATAAAGGCATAAATAGAATACAAATTATACCCAATATTTTCCACTAATTTCCACTAACTCAACTAGCTACCCATACATAAAATTTTCCTACACTTATTCAATACTCTCTCACATCATTAAAATTCTCTTGAATCCTAAAGGGAGTGAAAATAATATTTTAATATTAAACTCATGGAGAGGTATTTTCAAAGAAAGAATATATCATAATATAAAGCTTAAAGGGATTCATCTAATGGATTTATAAAGGTAGGCTTATTAAGTTAAATGGTTATTCCTAATTTGTCTTCATCACATTCAAAAAATTCAAAATTGTTATATTTATGTGATCTCAATAAGTATTCAAAAACAAATTCTAAAATAATTCATCACAATGGTCAATGCTCAGAAAGAATAATATTGATTAATTTTATCAATCTAAAAATTGCCTCAAAAATCACACTACAAAAGATAAAAATCACCATATAAAATCAAAATTTGAAAAATTAAATATCAAGTATATAGCTAGAGATTATAAAAGTACAAGTTCACAAGTTCATATAACAAAATTCAAAAATATTCACAAATTAGGCAATTTTTTAGAAAAAAATTAATTTTTTTTTAATTTAAACAAATAAAAAAAATAAAATAATTAAAATAAAAATTAATTTATTCCTTCCCCCACACTTAAATTTCACATTGTCCTCAATGTGAAAGAAGGTAGCAAAATAATTTATTTTAAATAAAATAGTAGAATATTTCAACTTAAAATATTTTTGATGTGTGAGGCCCTAATTAATTTGAAGCTTCAAACAAAATTAATCTCAATGGGTAAGCATTAGGTAAGGGAAATATTCAAACAATGAACCACAGAAACATATATAAATTGCACTAGAATAAATTATCACATCCACCAATTTAAAAATATTGCAATCATAAGGCTCAATAATTAATGCCTATAATAAATTTAAATTATAAATAATAAAAATAAAAATTAAATTAAACTAATATAAAATTATATTATTAAAAATTAAAAATAAGCCAAAATAATATAATTGTTCTAAAATTAAAAACAACTAAAAATAAAAATAAATTGTTGAAATATTAAATCATGCCAAAAAAAAAATAATATTAAAGAGTTATTCTAATCTTTGTTAAGTAGCTGTATGACCATATCAAGGGACATCATCACCCTTGCCTCATGTATATCAATTCGTGCAATGATACGAGGTTGGTCAATATGGGATCCTATTCCACTATCACTGCTGGATCCATCTACTTCTTTATTTTTCAGGGATTCAACTTTAGCTTTCTTGGGGGATGATTACTTTTGATCAAGAGTTCTAAGCTATTCATACCTTAAACCATCTTTGTAAACAAGGCCTATATTAATCATATATCAGATATCAAAAATATTAACATTAGGGATTCTCTTCATAGTACTTTTTGAATGGTTAAAATCCTTAATTAATACTTCAGCTATTATAGTGATAATATTTCCTATCCCAATATATCCTATTGCCTCAATATTATCTTAGAATCTCTATTCTTAATTTCCAACAACAATTCCATTTATTTTCCTAAAGAAAACTGCATTAAATTTTCGGAGTTACTGTTCATAGCAGTCTCAACCTCTAGATTTCTCCCACATTAATTACCATTGATTGCTTCAATTCACTAGCAATAAATTCTATATACCCAGAATTAATTATCCTAACACCATAGACTTAAATAAATCCAAAGAAAATAACTTAGGAAGGAAATTTACCTTATTTCCTTCAAACTGAGATTTCTACAAATACTGCTCAAATTTTAATGATTCTGCCTTAATATAGACTAATCTAGAAGTCTATTGCATTAATCTAAGTATTAATGCTTTAAAATATAAAATGGAACAAATCTGAGAAGAAAACTGAATTTAGCAGAAGAAGAAGAAGAGAAAAATCATGAAAAATCGCTACTGGGTGTGCTGGGTTTAAATAGACCTCTGCCCAAAAATACGCTAGCCAGCTTGCCTCGCCAAACCTGCCTCGGCAAAACTACCTCACCTAACCAGCTCGCCAATCCCACTTCGCATTCCTAGCACGCACTTGCCAGCTCGCCAATCTTGATCCGTCAATGCTGCCTCGCGCATTCCAGTTCGCATATGCTACCTCGCATATGCTGCCTCGCTAGACTCTCATCGCAACTCGTCCTCGCATATGCCACCTCAGCAATGCTTCTTCGCCTCCTTCGCCTCTTCGCGAACTGCAACTTCGCACATTCTCTCTTCGCACAATGCATCTTCTCCAAATCCTCTTCGCTTTAGCTCTTCACCTTTCCTCTTCCCCAAGTACTCTTCGCCAAAGCTCTTCGCCTTATGCCACTTCGGCAAACTCACTTCACCACTTCGCTATAATGTCACCTCGCATTACCAGCTAGCAAAATGCCTCCTCGCATTTTGCTGGCTTGCCATAACAACTTCTTATAAGTTAAATTCCTGCCTGAACATCCCACACTAAGCCAGCTTGCAAATGAGCTACAATTATCCAAAC
Organism: Aleurites moluccanus; assembly: GCA_948193065.1. NCBI lineage: Eukaryota > Viridiplantae > Streptophyta > Magnoliopsida > Malpighiales > Euphorbiaceae > Aleurites > Aleurites moluccanus. Next base: position 1,589 of record CANXYC010885978.1, on the reverse strand, counting down.
TTACCAATTCTTCTTGTCACTTACAATTAACAGGCAGCAACACAACAAATCAAAATTTTAAATCAAAATAATTAACACACAGACCGTAGTGACTCTCCAAATGTCACCCAGACTCCTGCCTCAAAATCTAACCGAACAACCCTGATACAAATCACTCTCCACTGAGATATACTAATCTGAAAATTCTAAAATTTTACAATCATCATCTCAACATACAAAGGAACATTTTTTATGTTCACCACTTTAGCTAATTCTACCTCAGTCATTCCCAGTAATTCCAAACAAACACTATATCCTTGCAGAAATTCTCAACCAGACTAGCCTTGCTCAAATAAACACAACTCATCACATACACAGAAGTTTGCCAAACCATTTTACAGAATTATAGCTAAGACATAAATTAATAACTTTAATGTTTTACACTTTATCAAATAATATCTTTAAGAATATGAAATGTTCATCACTGAATTCTGCTGCATCCAAAACAAAAGTTTTCTGAAATTCTCAACATTCTCATTAATTTTTTTTTTTATTCTCCAAACATACAAAATCAATAAATACACTTCAAAATGGCAGATATTACATTCTTCCCCCCTTATATAAATTCGTCCTTGAATTTACACTAGGTTGTCTCAATCCAGAAATAAATGGGGATATCTTTCTTGCATTCTTTGCTCACTCTCCCATGTGCATTCTTCCATGACTTGGTTTCTCTACAAAACCTTAACCATGGGTATCTCCTTGTTCCTTAGCTTCTTAACCATTCGATCTATAATTGTAGTTGGGATCTCTTCATAAGACAAATCTGGTTGGATATCCACTTCGGGCACTTGCAAAACATGAGAAGGATTGGATACATACTTCCGATGCATTGACACATGGAACACTGGATGCACCTTATCCATGCTAGGAGGCAAAGCCAATCTATAGGAAACTTCTCCAACCTTGCTCAGAATCTCGAAAGGTCTAATAAATCTAGGAGACAGCTTACCTTTCTTGCCAAACCGTAGGACTCCCTTCATTGGTGAAATCTTTAGAAACACAAGATCTCCAATGGAAAACTAAAGATTCTTTCTCTTTGGATCGGCATAGCTCTTTTTTCTACTAAAAGCTGTCTTCAATATTTCTTGAATCAATGGAAACTTCTCAAAAGTATACCTTATTAATTTCAGTCCTTCAATATGCTTCTCTCCAACTTCGTCCCAACACAAAGGAGATCTACACTTCCTTCCATACAAAGCTTCATAAGGAGACATTTGAATTGTGGAGTGATAGTTGTTATTATAGGCAAACTCAATCAATGGCAAGTGAGCATCCCAAGCTCCTCTAAAATCTAGAATGCACATCCTTAGCATATCTTCTAGAGTTTGGATGGTCCTCTCTGATTGCCCATCTATTTGCGGATGGAAAGCCGTGCTGAAATCAAGCTGAGTACCCAAACACTCTTATAATTTCTGCCAAAATCTCGAGGTAAACTGAGTACCTTTATCTGATATGATTGAAACTGGTACTCTATGAAGCTTAACAATCTCATCCACATAAATATGGGCATACTGAGAAACTCTATAGGTTGTCTTGACTGGTAGGAA
>CANXYC010885966.1:0-28134 GCA_948193065.1 Aleurites moluccanus | reverse complement strand
CATATGACTATCTCCTGCGATCACTCCGATGTACTTACTACTCCTAGTAAGCATCCACATGCTATACTCAAACATCCCAATGTCAGCATCTTTATGAGATCAAATGATTTGATCAAATCAAATAGTATACGCATGTGCTAGTCTTTTCGAATCTATAATGTTCATTCTCATTGATTCTATGACTAGGAAAATTTAGGTTAAAACATAATTGCACATGATAAGCATCTCACTATCATAATCCCATTATGAATGTCTTCATGCTATGTTTATACTATGGACTTTATTAAATAGTTATACAATATTACTCTAAATAATAATAAGTACTTATTAATAAATAGTGTATTTTTATTAATATATTTCTAAAAACATCATTACAATGATAGTCTTTAGAGCACCTACACTAACACATCAGGCACACATAGTCGTTTACCACATTTCAAGACACCCTTCTTAATTTTGAACTCTGGTGCTTTACCATATTGAATATCTTCCTTTAACTTCATAAGATATGGATCCTGATCCTGTGCCACCTTAATATCATCAATCAATAGTGGCTTAATCCGAAATTGGGCTATCAGAGCCAGGTTACAATCTTGGAATCCCAAATCCAACTCTACACCTATATCAGCTAACTCCTTCATCTCACGGATCAAAGGTCTTCTGAACATTGAGATGTGAGCTAGACTACCCATAGACTTTAAACTAAGAGCATCTGCTACTATATTAGCTTTACCCAAATGGTAAAAGATCTCATGGTCTTAATCCTTTAACAGATCAACCCATTTTCGTTGCCGAAGATTAAGATCCTTCTGCTGAAATATATATTGTAGACTCTTATGATATGTATAAATTTCACACTTAGTACAATACAAATAATGTCTCTTTAATGCAAAAATTACTGCTGTCATCTCCAAATCATGTGTCAGATAGTTCATCTCATGCTTCTTTAACTGCCGAGAAGCATACGCAATCACTCTTCTATTTTGCATTAGAACACATCTCAATCCAACTTTGGAAGTATCATAATAAACTGTGAATTTATCATCCTCTGATGACAATGCTAACACTGGAGCACTCGTGAAGTAAGACTTCAATGTCTGGAAACTATGCTCACATTCATTTGTCCATTGATACCTTTCCTGTTTCCTAGTCAACGTAGTCAATGGAGTAGCAATCTTAGAAAAATATTTTACAAATTGTCTATATTAACCTGCCATTCCAAGGAAACTGTGAATCTCAGAAATATTAGTAGGCCAAGGCCAATTAGCTACTCCTTTCACCTTCTGAGGATCGACCTTGATACTATCTTTACATACCACATGACCAAGGAAACATACTTCAGTTAGTCAAAACTGACATTTAGACATTTAAGCAAATAATTGATGCTCTTGAAGTGACTGCAACACAGTCCACAAGTGCTCTACATACTCCTCTTCACTCAGAAAATAGATAAGAATGTCATCTATAAACACTAGGATAAACTTATCCAACAATTCCTACAATTGCATCTTTAACTCTTTCAACTCAGTAAGTGTCATTCTATATGAAGGAATGGATATAGGATCGGTGCCTGGATACACCTAAATCTCAAACTCTATCTCCCTGTCAAGGGGTAGTCCTAGCAACTCCTCATGAAAGACATCAAGGAATTCTCGGACCATAGGTATCCGATCAATCCCTATTGAAGTCCTTTGCACATCCACCACATATGCTAGATATGTTGTACAACCTTTCTTTATCCTCTTTCTAGCCTGAATAACAGAAATGAAACTAATTTTAGATTCATATTTATTACCCTGGAACTCAAATTATGGTTGCCCCTTGTCACACCCCAACTCCAGTGGTGTGACGGTCCTAAGGCAAGGGTAGGTTTAAGGCCACCGTAAACCCGTAGAACTCACATATCATGAATCTCATATACAATTATATCATTTACAACATCATATATTATCAAACATTAATCATTACTATAAATTCAGTTAAGCTTCCATCAAATCTTTACTATTATTATATCATAGCTTTCTCTTGTTCCTTAATGATCAAAAGATGCATCTCGCATCACTAAGAAAAGTATCCAAAAGGTAACAATCATACATCAAAATATACTAGTATCCTCTAGTGATTAACTACGGAGCTCTAAAGTATACTCCAATACATATTGTGTCATAATACCATTAAAAAAATATACATAATATCTCAAAAATAATTATAATGGAACTTCTTGGAATGAACAAGTCAAGAAGCCTGATCTTCTCTATTAGCTCCCTCTCGAGCTATGCTATCACCTGAAATCCACAGAAGAGGAGTGAGCCTTCAACTCAGTGAGATATGAACATTATAATCAAGAATCTGAATATCGAATCATGGTTATGAACAAATATTTATACATCTGTAAGTATGAAAGAATCACAAGCTTTACTTGAAAGAACATGGTTACTCATAATAATTTGGCTATAACAAATCATATCATAAATCAAATCATGGTTCATATTTGGAAGGTAAAATACCCACAAAGAATGGCATTATCAAATCTCATCTGATAGAACTGATCTCATGTCATAACATACGTATCAGTAGCCTTCCTACCTTAACGTGCACACATGCTTGGCTAGGCATGCGTCTAGAGCTCATGGCCCCCTCTAGGTGGAACACTGATAAAACCCTATCAGCTGGGCTCCCAAAGTGCACAATGGACCAATGAATTTACTCTCATTGGGAAGAACGTTCTATCCATGGGTCATGGGATTTCAATCTCATAGGAAGTATATTGGTCGCAAGACCATCATCATATATCATCATTCAAATCGGGTTTAACAAACATGATTCATCTGAGCTTGATCCAAGAAAATTGATCAAGTCATTCACATTATACAAATATATATATGTACAAATGGGTAAACAAATATGAGAATAATTGGTCATATTATGTTCAAAGAACGATAATTAAATAAAATTCATACTTACTTTAATACAATTTCTCTTGAAATTTCCTCTAGCAAATTGCAACTTTATCTCTTCAATTAATTTGATTTCCTCCTCCTAAGAAATTTCCCCAAATATATAAAATTAGGGTTTTCTCCAAATCAATAATATTTATCATGATTTCCTAATAATTAATTATCTTAGAGCCTCTATTCTTAATTTCCAACAACAATTTTATTTATCTCTTAAAGAAAATCTGCATTTAATTTCGGAGTTATTGTTTATGTTACTATTCATGACAGTCTCAACATTCTGATTTCTCCCACATTAATCACCATTAATGACTTCAGATTACTTGCAATAAATTCTATATACCCAATATTAATTATCCTATCCCATAGACTTAAATAAATCTAAAGAAAATAGCTTAAGAATAAATTTACCTTATTTCCTTTAAACTGAAATTCCTGAGATTCCTGCTCAAATCTGATGATTTCTGCTTTAACATAAACTAATCTATAAGTCTAATGCATTAATTTGAGTATTAATGCCTTAGAAAATAAAATGAGCTAACTCTGAGAAAAGATTGAATATAACGAAGAAAGAAAGGAAGGAAAAATCGTGAAATGCTACTGGGGTTGCTTGGTTTAAATAGGCCACTGCCCAGAAAAACACGCTTGTCAGCTCGCCTCGAGAATCCTGCCTCGGCAAAGCTACCTCACCTAAGCCAGCTCGCCAACCTGATCCGGCAATGCCACTTCGCTTAATCTAGCTCACATATGTCACCTCGCATATGCTGCCTCGCCAGACTCTCCTCGCGAACTCTTCCTTGCATATGCCACTTCGCCTCTTTACTTCTTCGCCTCTTCGCTTTTTCGCCTCTTTGCCTCTTTGCTTCTTCGCTTCTTCGCCTCTTTGCAAACTACCACTTCGCACATTCCCACTTCGCATAATGCCTCTTCGCATAATGCCACCTCGCCTTTCCTCTTCGCCTAACATCTTCGCCAAACCTCTTCGCCAAATCCTCTTCGCCAAACCTCTTCGCCAAATCCTCTTCGCCAAACCTCTTCGCAAAATCCTCTTCGCCAATTGCCACTTCGGCAATCTCACTTTGCCACTTGGCCACTTCGCATTGCCAGCTAGCAAAATTCTACTTCGCATTTTGCCGGCTCGCCACACCAGGACTTTGCTAAGTTAAAACCTTCCCTGAACAACTTACACTTAACCAACTCGCAACTGAGCTACAAATATCCAAACTTACTAATTCTTTCTGCCACTTAAAATAAACATGCAGGGGCACAACATATCAAAATTTCAAATCATGAAGACTAACACACAGACCACGGTGACTCTCCAAATGTCACCCAGACTTACTGCCTCAGAATCCATTCGAACAACCCTGAGAAAATCCACCCTCCACTGAGATATACTTATCCAAAAATTCTAAAATTTTGCAGTCAATATCACAACACATAAAGGGACATTTTTCATGTTCACACCTTTAGCTAATTCTTTCTCAATCATTTCCAGTAAATTCAAACGGACACTAACTTCCTGCAGAAATACTCAACCAGACCAGCCTTGCTCAAATGAACATAACTCAACACTCACATAGAATTTTGCCAAACCATTTTATAGAATTATAGTTAACATAAACTCACAACTTTCATGCTTTAAACTTTACCAAATTATTTCTCTAAAAACATGTATTTATCATCACAAAATTCTGCAACTGCAATAAAATCAGAAATTCTGAAATTCTCAAACATTCTCATTTGAAATTAATTAATTCTCTAAACATACAAAATTAATAAAAACACTACAAAACCGAAGATTTACACCCCTCAGGCTGGAATTTAACCTTCTTCTCATAATAATCAATAACAGCACGATGGGTTGTTAACCAATCCATACCAAGTATTACATCAAGTTGTAACATAGGTAGCTCTATCAAATTAGCATGTAAAATGTCATCATTAATTTTAATAATATACCCTGGATAGTAATAATTCACTTCTATACTCTCTGTCATAGGTGTAGTTATCTCTAAGGCCAACTCAATAATTGTCTCTCTTTATTTAACTGTGGTGCAAATTATGGTGAAACAAAAGAGTGTGTGGCACCGGAGTCAAACAATGTATCTGCTATTTCATTTTGTATTAAAATCATACCTGTAACTGCATTATCAGATTTCTATGCTTCTTGAGTGTTAACAGCAAAAACTCTTTAATGGCCTTTATCTGCTGGGGCCTGACTACTGCTTGGACCCTTCTTTTTTTTTTTTTTACCTCTGCCCCTACCAGGAGCCTCTCTAGTCACATTCTGACTCATCTGCACAGTAGGCTGGGTCAGTGATGCTGAAGGCTGATGATCACCCCACAATGAATATCTATTAATGAAATGACTTTGTTGCCCATATTTCAGGCAAGCACCTAACAGTCTACGACATTCCCCTCCATGTCTTCTGCTACAAAAATCACAAATGGGCATACTAGGCATCTGAGTAATAGGTCAAGAAGATCCCTGTGAATAAGTAGATATTGACTGCATTGGAGGCCCTCTACTCTAAGTTCTCCTCCTCCTCTGGCTGCCTGATAGAGGTCTTTGATCAAATTTAGGCATAGGCTCTATCTGTCTAGGTTGGGATCCGGCTTCACCTCTTCTGGTATGTGAACCAGGTCCTCCTTTTCTTTTATGATCTCTTTTAGCTCTCTCTAACTTATAATTTTCTTCCATTTGATTAGCTTTGTCAATGATAGTAGTCAGAGATACAAACTTTGTAGCAATCAAGGCATTGTGAAGTGAGGCATGTAATCCTCTCCTAATTCTGATAATCAAGTTTTTCTTAGTAAAAGCAATGTGCGCAACATATCTGCTCAATCTAATGAACTCTTCAGCATATTCCTCTACAGATTTGTTACCCTACTCCAGTTGTTCAAACTTAATCAGGTTCATTGTCTTTACTCCTTCAGTCAAGAACTCATCAATCAATCCTTGTCTAAACTCTGCCCAAGTGGGAGGATGATCACCATATAATATGGGCTTCATACGTCTAGAAAATCATGTCCAAGCTTTCCCTTTCAAAAGCAATCCAACTAACTCAACTACTCTAGCATCGGAGCAAGGTAGTCTCCTAACCACCTTTTCAATATGCTCCAGAAAATCAATCGGCTCATCGCTTCTGTCACCTCTAAACTTTGGCAGATATGACTTTAGAAAGTTAATTATAGTTACTCCCCCTCATTAATAACTTGTCAGGCTCCCTATACAACAGGCTCGCCAGGAAACACTGTTGGTTGTATTAGAGCTGGCGCAAGAGAAGCAGGTACAGTAGCTAGTTCAGGAACAGCAGGTACAACAGCTAGTGCAACTGAAGGTGACACTGCTACTGACGCTAGTGGTGGTGGTATATTCTATCATTCTCACCTCATTTCTACTAATTCCTGATGCAAATCCATCATTCCTTGCATCATTTCCATTCTCCAAGGGTCATCGCTTTCCCTGGTTTCTTTTGTCATTCATCGAGATCTGGAACGTTCCTTTGTAATTTCCTTAACAAGAGATTTGTTAGAGGCTATCTCTGCCTCTCTGGTATCTCTATCTCTGTCATCAGACATCTTTGTCACTACAGACAATAAAAAAATAGGAACAAACTCATTACGATACGTTAATGCAGAATATTTATACACATTTGACGAACACATCAGTAGATAGAACATGAATTCCTATGCTTCATAGTTTATTTAACTCTACTCATATTGTAACTAGTTATTATTCATCTGTAACCTAGGCTCTAATACCACCTCTGTCATGTCTCGATTTTGGAACGCGACGGTCCTAGGATGCGGGATATGCCAAAGGCGACTAGCACCCATAGAACCCAGTATCACATATATACAATCACATACTACTCAATCATATTCTATTCATATCATTATCTTTACTCATATAATTATTATCCATTCTCATACCCTGTAATTCAGTCTATAATTTAACTGTAAGTATCATCATCATAAACCACATTCACATTGATACTCCATATTATACATTCATAAATACAGTCTATCTATGCCGTTTATACAAATACCTATAAAACAACTATACACATACAAAAGTACAGTGTTAAATTAATTACACTATCTATACAAGACTGTAGAATTCCTCTGAGAAACAAAAGTCAGGAATCTGCCTTTACTCTGCACTCGAAAATGAAAGGAATGAGTATTGAATACTCAGTGAATATAATATGCATCAACCATAAGAAATGGTTGTAATATCAATAATAATAGGCAGATATTCAATGAATAATAATATGCTCATCAATATCAGAATAAAGAATTAGAATACAGTCAGAGACTGTGGAAACCATAAACAGGTTAATGAAATTGTGATCAAGTCAATGGAATATATATATATATATATATATATATATATATATATATCATGTAGATATGACAGATAAGACAGATAAAGGGCCATGAAACTCGTATCACATGTAACAATCATGTATCAATAAACATAAGACTGATCGGGTCTTATGGCTAAGACTGTTAACCCTTCCCAGTTAGGGTATCATTATACAATGTGCACATTGTCGATGGTATGTACCCGCTACCCCGTTGGAGAGGCAGCACTGTCAAATCTCATTGGAATCAATAAGATCATGAAACAAGTCAATCAATATCAATAAAAAAAAAATAAGAATATCATCAAATAACAGTAACTCGTGAATTTAATCAAATAAGACTGCAATTTAGCAATGGAAGTAGTAATAAACATGGATATTAAGAATAGTAATAAACATAGGAATGATTCAAAAGTTAAACAAATCAAGTCAAGAAGTTGGCTCAATTGGCATGCCAATGTCGCTGGTGACAATGGCATTCAAATGGTTGGCCTATAGAAGAAATAATGGTAGGTCTATGACAAAATGAACTACGCATTTTGTCAAACACATGGTGTGTAACAATGAATGGACAAATTGGCTAGGTTATGGTGCAACATTGACATTGCACATATAGTCAACAAATAACTCACAATTTAGGTAACACAATAAACATCAATTTTCCAACAATAAGCACAATCAAAAGGATCGAAATGGCATGGAAAATCAAAGGAAAACATGACAAAATTTTAAGGTAAAATGCCTTATGTGGGTTCGGCCAAGATTGATATTTTGAAGCAAGTATCCAATCAACATTTTAACATAATAGGTATAATAATGGATGCATATTAAACTCACCTAGCAATTCAAATCACTTGGATTGCACACTTTGCCACCAAAGTCTTCAAAGTAGGCAAAAATAGCAACTTCCCAATTTCTTCCTTTCTACATCAAACCAATCATATATAATCCATCTATTAGCCATCAATTAACATAATATAACCTTATTTAACATTAACTAACATTAATTCAAATATTCATCTCTTACAACTTCAACTTAGGGTTTCCAATTTGGGGAAAATCCACCAAATGCATCAATTGATGCAAAATAACACTAAATCTATTCTATTTAACATCTAAAACATATAAATCAACTATTAAACTAAAGAAATCAATTCATTACCTTTGGTTGATATGTGGGCCGACATATACAAGGTGATGGATCTTGAAATTCTTTGATTTTCTACGCAAATCAAGATTGAAAATCAAAGAATCAAAGGTTGAATCAAAGTTTTTTTTTATTTTTCTTTTGATTTTTCAACAAAATTTGGTAGGAGAAATGGGAGAGAATTTTGGCCAAGCTAAGAAAAAGAAGAAGAAGATGGCCAAAAATATCTCTAAGGCATGCTTATATATTAAGAAAAAATGGCAAATTACATTTAAGTCCTTAAACTTTCCATTAATTGTACTTTGACCTCATTTCCTTTTATAATTTATTCTGACAATTCTTTTGAGAATTAGATTTCAAAGAGATAATTGAAATGGATTATTTTTATCTGTATTTTATTATAAAAATACTTTCAGAGCCATTCTGGAACACATACAATGATTTTCTCAAATTAACTTTAAAGTTCAACTTATTTACGATTTTGCCATTACTCTTATTTTCAGTGTTCCTAAACATTTTTCAAATTTTTATTTTTACTAAAATTTCACTTATATTTATATGATTCTTTACCTCTTGATCTGAATCAGAAATTCTTCAGTCAACTGGACTGCTATTTCTCAGACAATATAATTTACACCGATATTTTCCTGGATAATGTCTCAAATGCATTTTAACTAAAGTTCACAAATTTTCCTTCATTATATCAGTGTTCCTAGTCCAATAACTAGATATATTATTGTTCAATCATGGTAATATTTCCTAGGGTATTACATAAGCACACATGACAGCGTCAGAGAGTGGGCCTATGGTCTCACTTCCAGACCTCTATTTTCGTTGTTTTTTCTACTGTTTGATTCCAGATAATTTTTTAGAATTTTTAGAAATATTAAAATAATTTTTTGGTAACTAGAAAATAATTTTTAATAAAAATGCTATTTTTAATTAGTTAAAAATGCTGAAAAATTCCAAAAAATTTGAAAAAAAAAATATTTTTTGGCTTCTAAAAATTGTGGAAAATTATAAAAAATTATTTTAAATTATTTTTGCTCATTTTGGGAGTCAATAATATATTCTTGATCAATTTTATTATACAATATGTGTATAATATTACTAATTTTTGTATTTTTCTATGATATATTGCAGAAAAATAATGAAATGCATAAGGACTCCAGTGATAGTATGCACACCTGCGCAAAAGACAAAAATTCTGAGTTTAGAGATAAAACTTGGTCAAATTAGAATGCATTCTAGTGACCAAGTTGAAGATATTTATACCTTAATGGACCAAATGGTACGAGTATACCGTGTCTGTCAAGAGATTATATGGCTTGGAGGTCTAAAGAGTGATATAAGTCTGATTAGAGCGATGTTACGGTCTTTCAAATATCGTAATATACGCATTGAGCTTATCTGTCATTGTGGTGATGGAACTTGTTCTTATGGGACTATAATCAAATGTTTTCCGAATACTCATGTTCGTAAAGGGGTTATGAGTTTTGTCTACCAAAATTTTGGGATCCTTCTTCACAGTGGGGGGACTATAGTGGTCAAGAGATTTTGGTTAGGAATAAGAATTTATTTTTTGCTAGTGGAATTGCAGTTGGAATTTGAGGATTCAATTTCAGTTAGGAGAGGTTGTTAGGATTTATCCTCAGCTTGTGAGTTTTAAAATATTTTTGTTAGTAAAAAATATTTTGTAGGATAATTTCTTTTCATTAGTTTCAAAGATTTATTGGTTTATGGACCAATTATTATTATTTTTCAAATTTGGTGTAATATGAATTAGTAATTTCGTATTTACCTTTATTAATTTATGTAATTAATTTTAGTTAAACTTATACATGACATTATTTTTTTGAAATTTGATAAATTTAATAATAATTATTCTTTTTATAATTTTATGGAATGTGGTTGGAATAATTAAACTATTATTTTGCATAAAATTATTGAGATTACTATTAATTCACACATATTATTTAGGATTTGATTAGAAACCTAGTAATCTTTTGGTTTTAGATTCTATGTAGATTAATATTAATATATAATTAATTGCAAAATAATATAACATGTCGATCTGTGGTATAAATAAAATGTGTAACATAGTCTCTATTAGATTATGTATCTAATTCATCAAAATCTAAAATGCTTCTAAAATTATAGTTGTAGAGCTCAATATTAGTGAAGAACAAAAATAACTGTAAAAATATAGATTATTGAAAATCAATATGTGCTAAAAGAATAAAGAAGCTCTTAATTCACTAAATGAAATTATGGATGAAAATGATTAATAAGGTAACACGATCTAGCATAAGCGGAATCATAAAGCTGAAACAGCTTGAAAAAACAATGTTGATAGTTTGTCTGTCATAAAATTTTATTCACTTACTATTAATTTAACACTTATGAGAAGTGTCTAAAACACAATCTAACAAGATATTTAAGAGAAATATCTATAAGATGGTTAGTGAGTTATACGATATTGGTCATGAGTTGACTAGAGATAAAAGATCTAAGTTGTATTTCATTTTTTGCCTGAAAGTTAGGAGCATATGAGCATGAACCTAACTAGTAATAAAAATCTTAAGAATACTTCTCACTATTTAGAGCTTGAGGCTAACTAACTTGCTGCTATACAATCAAGTGCTATGTTACACGTGACTAAGTCAAGCTCATATGGAGCTTCAGATAATAAGTGCAAGTCAAGCAAGGGGAAAAGGCAAAAATAAAGCAAATGAGATTTTAGGAAACAAAAAGTCTAAGAAAAACCAATAAGAATACTATGTACATCCTACAAAAGGAAATATTGTGAAGGTCAAATATTTCAATTATAGAATTTAAGGGCAACTATTCGTGGGACTATAATGTACCTAAATAGGTATTATTAGTTTATTTATATGTGAGTAAAATGACTGTTTTAATTCTGTTTTCGCATCAGAAAAATATCCTTTGTGGATTGTAAATTCAGAAGCAACAAACCATACGATGAAAGATTGTAAAGCTTTCATAAAATTTCATTAAATACCCTAAGGGTAATGATGGATTTTTGATATACAACAACATACGTGTTGTCGTATAAGGGATTGCTACTTATAAATTAGTTTTACTTGGAGGCAAATCACTCTTATATGTTGTCTTCTACACTCTAAAAAGTTAACGAATTTAGATTTTTATTGTTTGGGTTTAGCCTTGGCTTTTATTGGTCTTTCCATAACAATGCTGAGTGTTTACATTCGGGACAAAAGTTCTAAAGGTTATGATTATGTTTTAGGATGATTTTCTTTGTTATGGACATTGTAAGAAGTACAATTTTCACTGTTACTTTTCCTTGGTTACAATCTTTCACAAAATTATGAGAATGATGTGAATGATTGGCATGCTAGGCTTCGTCAAATTAATCAACAATGAATGAGTCATTTAGCTAGAATGAGTCTTTTAACTAATTTAAACAAGGTAAAATTGTCTACTTGTTAGCATTGCCTAAAAAAAAATAAGAAATCCATTTTGAGAACTAAATCTATTCTTCTATGCCATTTAATCCTTTCAAATATTAAGTAGTCCAATGATTATGAGGGCAAGACATAATTCCTATTATTTCATCACCTTTATAAATGACTATACATGGTATAGTCATATCTATTTGATTATGCATAAATCTGAAGCATTAAGTTGCTTTAAGTATTATTTCAACTTTGGTTGAAAATCAATTAGACAATAAAATTAAGGTACTTAGAACCTACAGAGGTCATAAGTATTTGTTTCATCAATTTAGGCAAATTATATGATGAAAAAGGAATAGAGCATTAGCTGTCTATTCTACCACTTTGTAATTAATAGTATTGCTGAAAGGAGAAATGAGACTCTTCTTAAAATGATTATGTAATATCTGTCATTTTTGGTCTATTTTATTAATTTTATGATTGTTGAATTTAATTAAATTGAAAATATGAATGTTTGGAGGAGATGCAGAAATTTCTGGTTGCAGGGTAATTTTTGTGAGGCTGATTGCATGATTTTAAGGAAATAATTTGGTAAAGTGTAAAACATAAAAGTTGTAGGTTTATATCTCATATTTAATTCTGTAAAATGTTTTGGTAAAATTCTGTGTGTGTGAAGAGTTATGCCTCTTTGATCAGGACCTGTCTGTTCCATTAATTTCTGCAGAAATCTGTATATGTTTGAATTTTTTGGGAATGACTGAGGCTGTTTGAGCCAAAAGTGTAAACATAAGAAATGTTACTTTATGTGTTTTGATGTTGGTTGTAAAATTTCAGGAGATTTGGATAAGTATAACTCAGAAGAGAGTGGAATTTCTCAGGTCTGTTCGGATGAATTTTGGGCAGTAAGTCAGGGTGAATTTTAGAGAGTCACCATAGTCTGTGTAGTTATCTTTATGATTTGAATTTTGGATATGTTGAACCTCTAAATGTCTATTTTAAGTGAAAAAAAGAATCAGGAGGTTTGGATGTTTGTAACTCATTTGTGAACTGATTAATTAGGAGTTGTCGAGGAAGGTTTCCAGCTTGGCAGAATCTGGCATTGCGAGCCGGCAATGCGAAGTGGCATTGCGAGCAGGAAAATGCGAGGAGGTAGCTCGCGAGCAGAGTTTGGCGAAGAGGGAATAGGCGAGGTGGCATTGTGTGAAGAAGCATTGTTGAGGTGGCATATAAGAAGCGGAGTTAGGCGAAGAGGAATTTGGCGAAGAGGTATTACAGAGGTGGCATATGCGAGGCAGCATATGCGAAGGGGAGTTCGAGAGGAGAGTTTGGCGAGGCAACATATGCGCAGTGACATTGCCGGAGAAGATTGGCCAAGTGAGAATTGCGAGCTGGCTTATGCGAGGTAGCATTGCTAGCTGGCGAGAGGAATTCTTGGGGCAGTAGCTTATTTAACCAGTGCCAGTAGCGATTTCTCTGCACGATTTCTCTCTTCTTCTCTTCGTTCTTCTTCAGTTCTTCTCAGATTAGTTCCACTTATTTTCTAGTACATTAATATTCAAAATTAATGCATTAAATCTCTACAATATCATATTTTAAGGCAGTAGTCGTCAATTTCAAGCAGATTATCTCAGGAAATTCAGTTTTGAAGAAATAAGGTAAAATTTCTTCAAATGTCATTTTCTTTTAGATTAATTAAGTCTGGTAGTTAGAATAATTAATTATGGGTATATAGAATTTATTACAAGCATTCTTGAAGTTATTAATGGTAATTAACGTGGGAGAAATCAGAATTGATGGACTGTCATGAATAGTAATGTGAATAGTAGATTCAAAATAAATTTCAGATTTTCTTTAAGAGATGAATTAAATTGATGTTGGAAATTAAAAATAGAAATTCTAAGATGGTTAAATGTTAAGAAATCATAGTGAGTATTATTGATTAAGGAAAACCCTAATTTTGAATATTTGGAAAAATTTCTTAAGAGGAGAAAATCAAGGAAATTGAGGAGATTGTTGTGGAGCAAATTGTTAAAGGAAATTCAAGAGTGATTTGTGTAGAGGTAAGTATGAACATCGCATTTGCTTATTGCTTCTTTGTAATGATATGTCCAAGCATTCTTAATATTCACCCATATGATTCTTATATAAATGACACTGTGTTATGCACCTATTATTTAAAATCCCTATGATGTTCTCAAACAATTAATAAATTGTTCCATGTGATTACATTATATGAATGTAAATGGCTTGGTCAATATTCCTTGGAGCAAGTTCATATGAAACCATTTGCTATCTTGACTGAATTTATATTACATGTTGATGGTTTTGCGACCAATATGTTTCTTATGAGATTGAAACCATATGACCCTATGGATAGAATGCTATTCCCATTGAGAGTAAATTCATTGGTCCATTGTGCACTTTGGGAACCTAGCTGATAGGGTTTTTATCAGTGTTCTACCTAGACGGGACCATGAGCTCTAGGCGTATGCCTGGCCAAGCATGCGTTTGTGATAAGGTAGCAAGGACTACCGATGCGCTCTGTTGTGATAGGTAGTATGGCTACTGATGCACTCTGTAGTTCTACCATGTTACTTGATAGTACTATTCGATTGTGAGCACTTCTGTTCTTGTAAGTCGAACCACATGATGATTCTTACCCATGTTCTTGGAATTGATATTTCCTTTGAATTAAAATATATGTATATGTATTTCTTTCATATTGCATGTTTATATCTTATTGAGTTGAAGGCTCACTCCTCTGCTGTGGATTTCAGGTGATAGTGTAGCTCGTGAGGGAGCTAGTAGAGAAGATCAAGCTTCTTGACTTATTCTTCCAAGAAGCCTCCATTGTAATCATTTTGATATATTTATGTATATTCATTATATGGTATTATGGTATTGTATGTATTAGGAGTATACTCTAGAGCTCCGTATTTAGTTATTGAGGATGATAATATTTTGATGTATAAATTGTTACCTTTTGGGTTACCCTTGTTCCTTAGTGATGTGGGATACATCTTTTGATTAATAAGGAACAAGAGGAAATTATGAAATGATATAAATAAAGATATGAATTATGCTTATATGAATCATAGAAATGATTATTGAATGATATCTATATTTGATATAAATGTGTATGAGGTCCAGGATATGAGAGTTCTATGGGTTTATGGTAGCCTTAAGCCTACCCTTGCCTTTGGACCGTCGCACCACTGGAGTTGGAGTGTGACAGTTCTATGGATTTATGGTGGTCTTATGCTTACCTTTACCCTAAGACCATCACACTGGTAGATTTTGGGTGTGACAAAAACCTGCTTTTGGTCTAAATACAAATGGGTCATTTTCCTCAGCAAATGATGGGTCTCATTAGCCTCATGATATGTATATAAATCATATTGTCATCAATTAACATGCTTAAATTCATTTTTACATATTCATGAACCACTAAACATGTCAAAACTTTATTCATGTACACAAGTCCTTATATTATCAAACTAAAATATATTATTTAACATATGAAATTAACATAGCATTCTAAACAGGCTCATATTAGCTTATATAGCAAACAACAAACAAGTTTTCTATAAGAACCCACATTTTTAAGTACTTGAGAATATGTATTATAAACATAATTATAATTTGGGTGAGACAAACTAGTGATTCTAAGCAAAAATTCTTATATTTTTATATTATATTCATATTATTGAGTTGTGTTATGAATAAATGTTTACTGATATTTGATTATTTGCATTAATATATACGTAAAACTTTTTATGATTTAGTTAAGATGATTCTTTTATTTTATAGTTGTTGTATATAGTTATATGAGTAGGATAATTTAATTATATCTAATTATTTAAGTCATGAGAGAATGTTTTTGTTGTTAATTCTATTATTATTTTTAAATGTTTTGATATTATTTAAGTTAGTTGAAATTATATATCTATTTTATTTGTATACATTTGACTTAAAGTTTTGAAATACTAAAGTTGATTATTTTGATTTAAATGTGATTATATTTTAATCAATATAATTTCTGAATATATATATATTAGAATTTAAATT
The DNA here is from genome assembly GCA_948193065.1 of Aleurites moluccanus. NCBI lineage: Eukaryota > Viridiplantae > Streptophyta > Magnoliopsida > Malpighiales > Euphorbiaceae > Aleurites > Aleurites moluccanus. The sequence continues at coordinate 12,155 of CANXYC010885966.1, read as the reverse complement.
GGACATTTTAATTAATAAAAAAGTATACATATATATTATAAGAATATTTTATTACTAGTAATTGTTTAATAAATTAAAATTAATATTTAGTAATTATGTTGTTAGGGTTAATAGATTAGGATTAACATTTATTTAGTATATATATATCCATGTATCGGTGAGGAGGAGAAGAGAGAAGGAAAAAAGAAACAACATAAAATAAATGATTGATGTATGTTTTGGTGTTGGAGTAAAGAAGTTTAAAGTTGGAGATTTTATTGCATGTGAGTGTAGACAATACCACAATCAAAGAATTATATTTGATTATTTTCTCATTTGAAAATCTCTAAGAAGAATAACATATTTTAATGATCATTTGGTGTCTTTACTTAATGTATGTATAAATAATTATTTCATGGTGATTTTATTTATATCTAATTGAATTTAAAAGATTAAAAATGAGAATTAAAGATATTATTGAATATAATTATATGTGATGAAAATAGATTAGGATTCTTGATATTTTAATTAGATTTTTATTAAATTGAGGTTCATACAATAATTTGTCGAGGAATTAGTTATTATAAAATCACATTAATTATTATATCTACATATATGAATTATTGAATATGAAATTGATAAAGGATCACTATTGATGAATATGAAATTATTATATTTACATATATGAAATTGATGAATATAAATTATTTTATATAGTTAAATTATTAGTATAAATTTACGGGTATTTGTTTAGAGATGTGTTAAAAAGACTTAATGAATATTAAGTTCATTATTATAAGTATAATTGGAGTTTCATATCAAATTAACGGTGCAATTTTAATATAGTGTATTTTGATATGTCTAGTTATTTTATTTTTTATTTTAATATGATCCAATAGTCGGATCATTGTGAATAAATTTTTGAGTATTAACTGTCAATAGTTCAATATGTAAAATTCAATTTTGAAGATTGAATTATTAAAAATACTTCCTACTATCAAATTGACCTAAAAATTAATTATCATATTCCTTATGATGTTAGTTATATATCATAAAAATTTAGTAATTATTAAATTATTATCTAAAAATTTTTAATGGCAGAGTACTCAAGATTGAACATGTGCAAATTAGTTGCAAAGATTTTTTTTTTGAGTTATCCCATGGTCTGATGAGTGTGAAATTTTGTAGGCAAATTCATTGAGATGTTTAAATTATTATGTAAATATTTAAGGAGGATCAAGTAGTTAAATTTGAAAATATTAATTTATTTGTCGAATATGCCAATTTATAGGTTGAGAATTAAAAACAATAAAATTAGTTTAAATTGTATAAATGATTTTAACTCTTAAAATTGAATATTTGTATATGTGAATAACATTAGATCTATTCATTTATTAACATTCATATATGAATTATATATTTGCATTTATATTAATTATATACATCATATGCATAGGTGTTGGAAGTAATCAGTTTAATATGTCATTTCTGTGAAAACTTTTAGGTAAGAGGATATATAAAGTTTAATTAAACTAGTTTAATGTTTATGTGTATGATTATTATTTAAATAAATTAATTGATTTTGCTTATAATTAGAAGTTAGGGAAGGCAAGTTATATGTAATATACGTAATAGTAACTATAATATATTATTTGTTACTTGGAAAATTATGTGAGTATATGATATATATATGTAATAAATTATGTGAGTATATGATATATATATGTAATTATTTGCATTTGATATTTGACATTTAAATTTTATTTACTTCTTACTATCATTTTATTTATTTGTATATATTATTTTTTTTATTTGGGATAAGATAAAAACTTGAACCTATGGTACACCTGAGTTTTCTTTGGATTTCGACCTTATATGTTATATGTATTTGACTTGTGGGGAATGATCTGGTGTACATTTCATAATGCTTATATGTTATATAGGTCTTGGACGTTATATGTTATATAAACTATGTGCCACATATATGTAAATTAAAGTATTCAGTTGGAATTCTCCCCATTATTTATTTTAAATAATTATTTGTTTTAAATGAACTTCTATATAAGAAAAAAATTATTTTTATAAGTGATATATGAAATTTATATGCTCTTATACTATATGATTTGAAAGAAAGTATTTAATGATTTATTTAAACTACTACTTGTATTTGAATTATTATTAATTATTGTATATGTGCTAGATATGTATATGTCTAAAATGTTAGGTTCTTTTCTTGTCTTTATATATTTTCTCACCGAGCACGTAGTTTGCTCACTCTTTGAAATTTTTATTTTTTTATAAGTCTGTAGTCTTTTTTAGCAAGGCTATCTTCATTTCTTCCAAAGTCAAGCAAATGTTTAAAGGTAGTTATGAGTGATTTTTATTAGGAAAAATTTTAGTTGATTTCCAAATTATAATATTAGACTTATGCATAACTTGTAAATAATTAATAGTTGTAATAATTTATTTAATTTGTCAATAACTGTTTAATAGTAATTAAATGACAATTAATTGGATATAAGTACTTGATTAAATATTCATTTGTAATCTCATAGATTGTAGGTATAATATTTGTTAGACTTGTGTGATAAGACATCGGTCTAACTACATGTCGGTCATGACTCTGAATTTAGGTTATGACACTTTTTTACAACAATCATGTTTTATGCTATTCATTCTAATCATCATACTGAAATCTTATACACATGTTTTTTACTTAAAATATTCATTAAAATTAGTAACTAATTTCATGACATGACCATATATTATCTGTTTAAAAGCAAACAATTCATTCCAAGGTTATTACACATATTAATCATGCTAAATGACATGCCTTATTCATTACATTATGTTAAACATACTAACTATTATGCTTAAAATGCAAACTAAGCAACTTAATACCATTAACATTAAATCAATAGCAAGTTAATATCCATGGCATACAAAAAATTTTAACACATTCTAATGAGATCCTATATGCAAATAAATGAGATTTATAAACATATATTGATCATATGAAACATTTAAACACAAAAGAAGCATGAAAGAATCAAGAAAAAACATAAAAATGGAAAAAACAAATAAGCAGGACCGTGTGGCTCTATTCTAGGACCAGACGGCCTTGGAGAAGGGCCACACAGCCCATTGCAGGGCCACCCGACTCTGCACAAGGGCCGGGCGGCCTTTATCCCTAGCGGCTATTTCTTTATCGTTGTTTTGATGCAAGTGTGAACCGATTTCCACACCCTTTCGATCTCGATTACTCAAAATATATTAATTTCAATATTCAAAGTGTTTTAATACATTATAAAGAAGTTCAAATATAAATTTAGTTCATAAGTATCCAAATTTAGAGGTGATTGTGTATGTTTCATGCCATGGTGACCTATGTTATAAAGAAGATCTAAATTCATACAAATTAGACTCAATATCATATACTCATCATTTATACTATTTAGTTGTAAATTATTAAATATTTTATATGTATAAAAGAATCAACACATATGTAAACGAAAGAAAAAGAAAAGAGATCATATGGATTGTCACCAATCCATATGATTATACAAATTTTTATATACTTAAAAATCAAGAAAATTAAACAAAAATGAGACTATTATATACTGGATACACTGAGCTTCTGACAGTTTGCCATTAGGCTTTTGTCTTTTTGATGATTGTGAAATAAATTCGGATTCAAGTACTTCAAAGCTTGATTAGTTGCCTGTCCATCGAGGTTGATTGAATCAACTCTTGAATCAATTAAATGTACTTCTTTTTCAAAGAGTACAGTTAAGAACTTACTTGATGTGCTTTTTTGTGAGAAGATTTAAATAAAGAAAAGATTACTAGTATTCTAAATCAAGTTTTGTTTGATTTTCTTTGATTAAAAACTTTAATTCAAAAGGACTTTCTTAATTTCAAAATAATTTTAAGATTTTATAAAGATCACTTATTTCAAGATTTTAGTTCAAAAGAACAAGTTTTAATTTACCAAAAGAATTTAATTTTTCAAATTCAATTAGTTCTTAAAATCTCAATGTTTTAATTCCAATTTTTTGACCTACAATTCGACTCCAAAAGTTTGATCTCTTTTCAAAGGAAGGTGAAGGGGGTATTTATAGGCTTCAGGAGACCCATTTACCCACTTCTAAATAGGAAGAATACTTGGTGTGCAAGCCAAGTATTCTCCTATTTAGTTCAATTAGGTTTCAAAACAGGTTTTATTCCTAAATAAAATAGATAAAAACTTTCAAAATAGTTTTAAATTACTTGCAAGCAAAGAGCTTATAAGTTTCCTATTTAGTTTTAAAACAAAGCTTCTTTTTTAATAAAATACTAAAAAGGAATAAAAATTTGAATACTGATCAGGCACTAAAATAGATTTGGGACCCCAAAATAGGAAAAAACAGACCATGGAGCGATGGTACGGGCCCAGAGAGACCCGCCACTCCATGCCAAGGGCTCAAGGCCTTATGGCCCTGTTTTAGGGCTGGATGACCCTATCTTGGGCCATATGGCCCTAGATTGGCATAACTCATCGGTCTCCGTGCGCTCGATTTCCTGTCCAGACTTCCGAACATGACCCAAAACTACCCAAAATGATTTTAAATAACATTCTAACACTTTTTATTTAAAATATTAACTTGAATAATCAATTGCTAGCTTTAAAATTCTAGCAACCTCATTGGTCCAAAAAATTCAAAACAACCTCTTTGCAAGCAATTTCATCTTGTATCTCGGCACTTGATGCCTCATCATTGGGCTTCATCTCAAACTCAAAGTGTATCAAAATTCGATGTCTATAGTTTTCCCTCACTTTAGTATGGCTTGTGAAGTATGTGTGCTAGTGGACACAGTGCAACAAAGCATACTAATCTAAAGAGCAATTGTGTTTTGTTGGAAGAGATACAAAGAGCATTTGGTGTTATGTTTTGGACTATGAAGTCACGAATTTTGATATTCCTTGTTTCTTGAGTACAATTCAATTGGATATTGCACCCATCTAAAAACCCAAATGGATATGGAACCCACTCGATTGATTTCCCTATTCCACAAAGAGTTCTGACAATGGATTGATGAGTTTTGATCATTATGAGCTTTAATTGATGTGACCAAGAAAATTGAAGTGATGATAATAAGAGCAAGATGGATTGCTTCGTGAATTTGTAACAATCAATGTTTAGAATGTTTAGAGTAGATATGAATTTATTTATGATTGTTTGATGAATGTTAGCATATGTATGTATATATATGTGCATGATATATAATCTAGCATTATCATGTAGTATATAGATTACTCTTAGAATAGGTAGATGTCAATAGATGATTGAATTTGAGGTGATAGACATGATTAAGTATAAGTTTGTTGAGTTTGGATAAGTTGGAATGGAGAAGCATGAGAGATTCTCACTAACAAATCTTTCACAAGCGTGAGGTATGTCTTTACGGGTGTAAAGCATTATTCACGGACGTGAGATATCATTCACCACCATAATAAAATTTTCTATGTAAATTTGCCAGATCCTTAGATTTGTCTTCACGGGCTTAAAACTTCTTTTCATAGCCGTGAAAATATTTCGGACCTAAATATAAATAGTTGCCTTCACGGCCGTGAAGTCTCTCTTCACAGGCGTGAAGACATGGATCTATAAATACCTGACTCCATTTATTTATTTTCCAAATTTTAATTATTTTGGCCATTTCTCTCTCTACTTCATAAATATTGTTCAACCACCTTTAAAATTCATTAAATTCTCTCTTATAACTATTATTTCAACTCCATTGATACAAGAAACAAGAATCAAATATCCAAGAGGCACCAAGACTTTAATTTCTCAAGGATTCTCCATTTCAAGGTATTTGTTCCAAACTCAAATCTAAGTTTAAGATAAGTTAATACATGGTTAGAATAGATGAATATAGTTAAGTATAGATGTTTAAAAGCATTAATTGACATTTACTATGGATTATAAGAAAGAAAAATGGATTTAGGGTTTGGGTGAATAGTAACTATTCATCCCAATTTTCTATATTTCTCTAATAAGTGATTAAATTGATATTAGAAAATATGTTAGGATTCTAAAAGATAATTAGAATCATAAGAATTTATCATATATGAGCATTATTGGATAAAACCCTAATTTTAAGTATTAGAGATTTGACATAAGAGAGGAGAACTCAAAGGAATAGAGAAGATTATTGTACACACAAGTAATTGAGGGATTTACAAGGATAATTAGCTTTGAGGTAAGTATAAATATTGCACATACATGTCGTTCTTTGAAATTGATTTTTAATCCTTCTCATTATATATGTATTTAAATCTCCATGTTATGAAATATTGTATTATTAGCCCGTTTAATGAATTTCTCATTATGTTCTTAAATTGATGATAACTTGTTCCATGAAATCACCTTAATTGATGTGAATGACTTGGTCATCCTTCCTTGGACCAAGCTCATATGAAATATAGTTGCTAATTTGAATGAATTCGTGTTCATATATTGATGATCTTATGACCAATATGATTCTTTAAGAAATTCAAGTTATATGACCTTATGATATGCATATGTATAAAACGCTCTTCCCAATGAGAGTAAATTCATTGGTTCATTATGCACTTTGAGAGCCTAGCTGATAGGGTTTTTATCAATGTTCCACCTAGAGGGAGCCATGAGCTCTAGGCATATGTTCGGCCAAACATATGTGTCATGATAAGGTAACAAGGCTACCGATGCTTTATGATTATGATAGTTCTATCTTATGATTTATTTGATAGTGCTATTCAGTTGTGAGCACTCACGTTCTTTACAAATATGACCCTATGATACTTTCATACCTATTTTCCATTGGTTTGACCTATGCATTGCATTTTATGACTTATTGAGTTGAAGGCTCACTCCTCTTATGTGGATTTCAAGTAATAGTGTAGCTCGAGAGGGAGCTAATACAGAAGATAGAGCTTCTTGATCCTTTCCTCCAAGGAAACTCTATGTAATTCTGTGATAATCCATTATTTTGTATTAATGTAATTATATATGTATGAGAAGTATACTTTAAATCTCCATAGTTAGATGTTGAGGATGATACTATTTTGATGTTTAGATTGACATTGTGGGTTGTCCCTTATTCTTTATTAATATGGGATGTATCTTTTGATCGGTAAGGAACAAGAAGAAATCATATGATGATGTAACCAAATGCATGAACAATGATTATATGATTCATAGAATTGACAATGCTTAATGATGACTATGTCACACCCCAACTCCAATGGTGTGACGGTCCTAGGGCAAGGGTAGGCTTAAGACCACCATAAACCTGTAGAACTCACAAATCATAAATCTCATCAACATCGAATAAATTGTAACATCATCTTTTACCATACATTTATCATATTCATACATATAATCAAAATCAATTATATCTTTCTATATTATTTCATATCTTTATCTTGTTCCTTAATGATCAAAAGAGACAACTCTCATCAGAGAGGAACAAGAGTATCCAAATGATAATAATCATACATCAAAATATTCTAGTATTCCCAAAAGACTAACTACGGAGTTCTAGAGTTCACTCCAATACATATTGCATCATAATACCATTAACAAATATACAAAATATCTCAAAAGAATTATTACAATGGAGCTTCTCGGAATGAATAAATCAAGAAGCTCGGTCCTCTCTATTAGCTCCTTCACGAGCTAAGCTATCACCTGAAATCCACAGAAGATGAGTGAGCCTTCAACTCAGTAAGATATGAATATTATACAATAAGATTTGAATATCGAATCATGGTCATGAACAAATAATTATACATATAGGCATGAAAGAAGTCATAAGCTTTTACTTGAAAGAAATACAGTTCTCATAATAAATTGGCTATATCAAATCATGTTGAATTCAAATTATGGTTCATATTTAGAACAAAGAATGCCCACAAATAATGGCATTATCAAATCTCATCTGGTAGAACTGATCATATATCATAACATACGTATTGGTAGCCTTGCTACCTCAACGTGCACACATGCTTGGCCAGGCAAGCGCCTAGAGCTCCGGGCCCCCTCTATGTGTTACACCGATATAAACCTTATTGACTGGGCTCCCAAAGTGCACAATGCACCAATGAATTTACTCTCATTGGGAAGAGCATTCTATCCATGGGTCATGGGTTTCAAAATCACAAGAAGCATATTGGTCGCAAGACCATTATCATGTAACATCATTCAAATCGGGTTCTGGATATGTAAATCTCAAGGACATATCTCTATAGAATGTTCTAAGAAGAAGCCAGCGAGTTCAAAAGAACTGGTTAGCCCAAAAAAGGTTAACAAAAAGCCAAAGGAGAAATTCTTGATCCAAAAGAACAAAGAGAAAAATCCTCTGGCGCCAAAAGTGCAAGTCCCTGAAGATTTTTACGAAAAAATAGCCAAAAAACTAGGCCTTACTCCTGAACAAGTAAAAAGATTCAGAGAAGAACTTCATCAGAAAGATGAAGGTGATATGGCCGCTATGGGAAGGCTGCAATGCCCAATTCCTTCACAGGAGAGCAGCCATGATGGCTCAAAGAAGGCTAGTGGAAATGCCGGTGAACCTTCAATGGTCCCAAACCAAAAGGCCAATGGAAGTGCCAAGGAATCTAGAGTTCTAAATTAAGAGGCTTCTGAAAGTGCCAGTGAACATTTAAAAGTTTCAAATCAAACCCCTTTATAGGAGAAGAGTTGTAAAAACTCTGGTGATATGTCAGATTACAAAGACAAGGCTAGTAGAAAGGCTAGTGAATCTTCACAGATTCCAAACCAAACTCGTAAAGAGGATAAAGCTGAAAAAAGCTTTGAGGATGAGAATCCTAATTATGATGAATTAAATTGGGATATTATTTTTGGAACAACTAAATTCAAAAAACAGGAAATCCAACAATCTCGTAAGAAAGTCACAATGAAAGAATCTGAAAATGAATTTGATGACATTCATGAAGAATTCAAATAGGAAATCCAACAATCTCCTAAGGAAGTCACAATGAAAGAATATGAAAATGAATCTGATGACATTCATGAAGAATTCATGAAGATCATGAGGGTAGATAACCCTGAAGTTTCAAACATCTACAAGGATGAAAATGCCTGGTACTTCATAAAGTACAACTATGGTCTTTCAAAAGACGGATCTATATTGTGTTCTGGATTGCATAGAGGATTAGCTAAAAGAAACTTCAAGCAACTATAACACTTTGTAGATGAAATTGTTTCATATATTTCTTATTTAGAAAAACAACTTGAAATCCACAAAAAGGATGAAGAAGATTTCCTTCAGTTAGTAATGGAAAGGGATAGACTTCTTGATGAAATGAGTTCATACATTCAGCCAGAAGTGGCCTATACTAGAAAAATTAAAAAAGTGGACTCGATAGATCATTCTCTCAAAGAATGTTATATGTTACACCCATACATCCATTGGCAAGGATATGGAGGTCTAAATATGAGAATTCCCTCAGAAATGGCGAAAGATAGTCTCCGCTACACAGATACAGGACTGACAGAAATTATCGAGATAAATAGAAATGATAAAGATCTGTATAAATCACTTCCAAATATTGTGCAAGAATTCTTAGAGTTCTTGAGTTCAGACTCAAGAATAATTACCAGTTATATTATTAGCACAATTATGGATTGTGGTGAGGATGGAACTGTTCGCTATCCTTATCAAATTTGGGATCTTCGTCCTGTTATGGCTAAAGAATTTATTGAGCCATAGAAGGTTAATAATCAGAATTTAAATTTTTATTTTATCATGTATAAAGAAAACAAGATTATTACCAAGCTGTGAGAATTGAAAATTTCAAAACTAGCCTGGAGAAGGCAATCTATGCAAGTAATTATGTCCTTCTCGGAGATGGTAAAGTATTTGTTACAATCTGGTCCCAATATACTGCCATTACAAGAGTATTGTCCATGATTAAGGAACGAGAAGAAGCACAAAAATTATTTTTGAAACTAGTGGATTTAGATCCAAGTCTGGATTTCCAACCAAAAACCATGAAGGTCTGGAAGAAGGTTGCTCAGTTCAGAGAGCAACGTGTTGCAGAAGAAATGACTAGGGATTATGCAGAAATAAGAGAAAGTATGGATGCCACAGTCAGTAACTCACAAATAGAGTGATAAAAAATATCATCCATAACGTCAGCCTCAGCGTGATAAATGAGAAATTGCTTTTCAGAAGTAGCTGCAAATATTAAAGCGCTACAGGCCAAAATAGCTTTAAAATTTATAATCCCAATGAAAAGAACTTATCCCCATATAAGAACTGATTTCTTAACTGTAAAATTAAAGCAGTCTTTGTCTTTATTTAATTATTGTAATGAATACAGCTGGAAAACAGTATTAGAGGTATCAGCTGTCCATTTAGTTTTGAAATATTGTAAAGTTGGCATACTATTCCAACTACCTATATTAATCATTATACTATTTTTCTTTTGAGCTGGCAAACAATAATACAGACACTAACTTAGTTTGTAAAAATTCTATATATACCTCTTCAGCTTATGGAAGAAGGAAGTGAAATAACATACAAAGTTTATTTAAGAACAATCTTTTTCAAGTCTTTATCTGTATGATAATTTTGCTTCTATATACCTTTCATCCTTCAAAACGGTCTGATATCCAAGAGTGTTGCAGTAAGACCTAACCAAGAAAGGACAGTAAGTCATATCCTCCATATCTCTCTGAAGATATTGTTGGTGACGAGTTTGGAAGGAGGGCTAAAGCTATTGCGGAAGCTTAGTGGACCGGGTCTACAAAGGTATATATATTATAAATGTTTTAATTTTATATTTAAACGTTTATGTCTTTCAATCGATCTGCTAATAACAATTGGCTTAGAGGTCTAGCTTTAACTCAAACTATGAGGGAAGAGTTGAGTGCTAGTCTTAGATTACAAGATCCTTTCTTTGTTTTATATGAACAAAGAATAAGGGAATTACCTGTTACTATAGAAAGGATTGAAATACTTGAAAAGCCTAATAGAAAAGATTTTGAACTTGTGAGTTAGAGGATTTTTTCCTTGAAAACAAAGGCCCTTTGGGATTTGTTACCAGCTATCGCTATCACAACGAGTATAAAAAGCTGAAAGAAATCATAAATAAAAGAAACACCCTTTGAAGCTTTCTGTAATTCTGCCTCTTAACAGATTGATTAGAGAGAGGACAGACTCACTTAAATGGTATCAGAGCCTAGTTCAAGGGGTTTTTAGATTTCTTTGAAGAAAGAATAGGACTTTGGGGGATTAAAACAGAAATAACAACAGTTTTGGGCAGATAAGAACTGCTAGTGAAACTAAGTTAAAAGTCTAAAAATTTTTGTGTTACGTTTTAAAAATTAAGGACTACAATGTGCATTAATCAATATTTCAAAAACTACCAATGAAATGACTTCGGATTTTTGATCTCTCTAATAAAATTTCATATTTGACTTTTCTTTATTTTTTCATTAAGCTACACGTGAGGCCCTATTTGGCCAAGGGCCAAACTTCTAGAATGTTGGGAGTACATCCAATAAAGTTATTTAGGTTTTGTTTTGCTTCACTGTAACATTCCTACATATGTAAAAGCATTTTCCCTGTAAATTATTGGATTTCCTCATTTGTTACAATATTTTTCTCGGCTCTTAGAACCCAATTTCAAACTAGAAAAAAACCTAGAAATCAGCAAATTGCAGAGCTACGAAACAATAATGTAACTGAACATTTGACATCTTTACTCCCTTCGAACACTCTTACAAAAATGAAAATGGATAGCAAAGAATAGGATTCGTTCATCCATAAATTTACATACAAACAATTAAATTACAAATTGCTATAATCCTCCAAACACAAATTGCTTAGAAACAAATGATTCCAACAACAAATAACTAAAAGAATTTCAGCCTAACAACAAATAACTAAAGCAATTTGATCGTCTCCTCTATTCCATCGTGGCTTGTACCTTAACTCGCGAACAACAAATTGTTGGGTTTATTAAATAACCCTATTTTATGTTCTAATATAAATCCTAATAGGTAAAGGACCTTTGTAGTGGGCCTAATGGGCAAGAGCCCATTAACTGGTTCAACCCTAGTGTAAACCTATATGTATGCTAGCTGGGGGCAGCATGCTAGGTATTCCAAAACTAGATACCT
>CANXYC010885857.1:0-13317 GCA_948193065.1 Aleurites moluccanus | reverse complement strand
GACCAATGTTATTGATTATATGATTGTTCCTATTGAACCATATTATACTTGAAACTTGATATTGAATTCTATTGGAAACCTTATTTCTTGGCATTGATATTATTATCTTGGAATATTGTAATTTGTTATTGAATGACCTTTTCTGTGAGCACCTAGCCTCACAAGTGAAGGAATATATATATATATATTATTCACTGAGATTCGTCTCACTCCTTTGTGGTTTATCCTTTTCAGGGTTAGATAGATAGCGATGATTCCATTTCCTCTCTCTTCCTTTAGGAGTGAAATTTGCCTTAGCTATGTAATGACTCCTTAATTGTATTTATGGATCTTTCTATAGTAGCTCCATGATATGTAATAATGAATTTAGTAAAGGTATTGTAAAAAAAAATGGAGCTATGTTAATGAGATGTAATTATTACACTATATATACAGTTTAAAGTATTGGATTGGGAAAAATACTAACAAATGTGGAATGTACATTGTAGTATGACATGAGTATCGGAATAGAAGTACTGATTTGTGCAGGTTGTATTAATGTTGGTTATGAAGAAAGGGACTTTGGGCCCTGGGTATTAGATTGTAAAAGTAGAGAAGTTATGGCAAATTTTTTATAAAAAATGCGTAATGGGGTTCTACGGGTTTAGGTGGCCTTATGCCTTTCCTATACCCATATCTCCTGAAATGGGAGATGTGACAGAGTTGGTATCAAAGCAAAGAAATAAAGGAAATGTTATTAACTAGGTATAAGTGTCTTAAGTGTATAAGTGTACCATGGAGCATTAGGATTTCTGTAACGTCAACTGTTGTTATCTATTATGTGTTCATCTGTGTTCCTCTAATTGATATCTATTCCTTTTGTGTGTTTTTAGAATATGCCGCCAAGAGGACGTCCGAGAGGTAGGGGATGGGGCAGAGGTGATGTTCATCTGGAATCTGTTAGGAGGGGTTCTTCTCGATCTGGTAGGAGAAGTAGCACCAGATAAAGCTGAATCAGTTGAACCGCCACAGATAAGAAGAAGAAGAAGAGAAAGAGAGGAGGAAGTTGTGGCAGAGAATGTTAATATAATGAATGAAGTATTGATGAGAGAAAATGATCAGTTAAGGAAAGAAATAGAAGAGTTGAGGCAATGCAGGCCAGATAATATGCCTGTACCACCCCCAACACTTGTAATTCCTCCATCAGTAGCAGTGCCACCTCCTGTGGTTCCACTTGCAACACCGATGGTTAGACAGGTTATTGATGAAGGGGGAGTTACTATGTTCAGTTTTCTGAAACTTAGACTACTGGAGTTTGGAGGCGAGCAGGGAGATGACCTTAGCTCTTTGTTAAATCGTATAGAAAAGATGGTGAAGGTGTTGCCTTGTTCTATTACCAGGGCTATTGAGTTGATTGGTTTACTGCTTAAGGATAGAGCTTGGGACTAGTTTGAGAGGCACATTGGGGAGCAGTTATATGGAGATAATCTGCCTACCTAGGCTGAGTTTAAACAGGTTATGCTTGATGAGTTCTTTACAGAGGGAGAAAAGAGCAAACGTATGATACAATTTGAAAGATTAGAGCAAAGAAGTTTGACTGTACCGGAGTATGCTAAGGAATTTTTTAGGCTAGCAAAATTTGCTAGACAAATTGTTCCTAATGAAGCTGCGGAGATCCATAGGTTTAGAAGAGGACTGCATGCTTCCCTCTACAACTCACTGTTAACAGTGGAGTTCACATCCTTAACAAAGTTGATTGATAGTGCAACTCAGATGGAAGAAAAATATAAGGACGAGAGAGCAAAAAGAGAGCAGAGAAGGAGAGATGGAAATAGGGGACAGAGCAGTTAGAGGAGAACAGTAGAATAAAGCTATCAGAGTAGGCCTACAGAGAGTGGTTTTAGGCCTTCACAGAGCCAGCCATTATCTAGTATGGGTAGAGGGCATAGTAAATCCGAGGTTGTTTCATCAACTCCTCGAGCATCAACTAGTGTACATCAGACAGATCAGCACTCACAGAGTACTCCTGTATGTGGGACTTGTGGCAGATGGCATTCGGGTGCATGCCGATGGTTGGCGGGGTCTTGCTTGAGGCTATGAATAAAAGGTAGCGGCTGCTACTTATTTGATAGTGGATGCTACATCAAAATAGCGGACGCTACATTAAAGTAGCGGGCACTATACTTTTGGTCATTCTTACCCCCTGAGCTTCTTGACCTTTTGGATTTAAATTTTATGGCCATGAATACTGTGTAGCGGCTGCAACTTACTTAGTAGCGGGAACTACTTTATTTGTAGCAGCTGCTACTTTCCTTCAACCTGTAACTTGAATTCTAATTTGTTGCATTTCTCAAATATGCTCCCCCTTAGCATATGCACTCTATCAAATTGTGTTAAACCTATGAATAATCATTGGTCATGATTTCTCATGCCTTGATAAACTTACACAAATTTGTTAGCATAATTAACACATTAATATATTTTGTTATCATCAAAATCAACATCAAACCCAAGGGGTCCAACATTCTGTAATTCAATCACAAATCTATCTCATCCTCTATACAATAAACATAATTAATCTCCATATATAAATATTATATCAATTTATACAATCAACTATAACCATACACAATTCCATAGAGCTACTAGAATATTACACAAGACAGAGTTCAAATATTTACACTGTCAAAAATTAAATTGCTGGTTCCACAGAAGAAGAAGATCCAGAACCCACTTATTACTTCTAACCTGAAAAATATTAACCACTACAGAGTGAGTATAAAATACTCAGTGAATTCAATATACATCATATCACATTAAAGATAGGATAATCAATAAGAAAATAAGATAAACAAATATCAGGTAATAGGTTTTGCACACCGATTAACAAATGAGAAAATGTTGAATATTAACAGTAGTTTGTATCAAATAAACATGTCATAAATATATAAGTCATGTGGAAATCATATATAATTGGCTTTAACACATATAACATGATATAATTCACATGTAAATTACTTAAGGTAGGACAAGCCTTATGGCTAGGACATTAACCCTTCCTAGCTAGGGTCTATGATGTTTATTGTGCACAATACCAACGGTATTCACCCACTACCCTATCGGTAAGGTAGCTCTATCAAATCAACATATAATAAGGTAAAAGAACCATTAATTTAGATAATTAATCAATAGAAACAAATAAAGATCAAGATACTTATCAATAATCATATGGTTTGCATATTTCTCATTCAGTGTCAATATTCAATCATTTATAAGTAATGAAAGCTATGTTTAGAACAACAATAGAAATGACATTCAAATAAGGGTTGGACAACAAAGTGGTTAACCAATTTTAGTTGCGTTGGCGCAATTGGCTAGCCAATATCGTTGGCGATGATGACATTAGCTTGGTAGGCCTATAAAAGATTCATTATGGCATTTTGTCAAACACTTGATGTGCAAATTTTCAACAATATTTTGGTAGGATTTTTGTGAAATTTCATCAATGCCCAATAATCAATCAACCAGCTCACAATGTGGATAATTCAATAAGCAAATCAAATCCAACAAATAAATGTACAAAATGGATCAAATTAGGCTTGGAAAACAAAGGAAAATCAAGTAAATTTTCAAAGGAACATGGCAAATGGCATTCGGCCAAAACATGGCCTTATGCATATGGTTTCTAATAATTCAAAATATGACTTTAGGCATGTAATATGATGTATATTAAACTCACCTAAACCTTCAAATTGCTTCAATTAAACTTGTTTCTTCAATTTGCTTTAAAGAAGACAAAATTGACAATCATGATCATCGTTTGATTCTACATTTATACTATCACCAATTTATCTTTCAATGGATACAATTAAATATATTGTAGCTTAATTATATATTATGAAAGCTTAATCTAGGGTTTGGTTTCATATATAATCTAATTAGCTTTAATAATTAGGGATTTCCAACAAATTGAACAAATTAATGCAATCAATTGCTAATCCCATCTAATTCAACATTTAAAACATCTAATTAGCTTAAAAGGATGAAGAAAACTCTAAATTACCTTAAATTGAAGGCTTGGCTGAAATCTTCAAGTGAGAAATTCTTGGTTTTCCTTTTATTGTTTTGGTGAAAATTGGATGGAACTAGGTTAATCAAGGTTGAAATTCAAGTTTTTTTTTTTGTATTTCTTTGGAAAATGTCTTGAAAATTGGTGGAAGAATGAAGTGGGTGGTTCGGCCAAGCTTGGAAGAAGAAGAAGACGGAGAAGTTTGGTGGAAAAAAATGGCTAAGTGTGGTATTTATAGGTGGCAAGTTTTGGAAATTAGGTTTTCACCCCAAAACTTTCATTTATTTATACTTTTGACCCTAAAGTTTTCTATAACTAATTTTGTAAATTATATTCAATTTCAAATATCAAAGTGGGGAGTAAATAAGCTTATTTTTAGCTGTACTTTAACATTATACTGCTTTTAGAAAAATTATGGATCCTAAACATGTGATTTCCTAAAATGCCTCTGAAATTCCACTTATTTATAATTTTGCCATTCTATTGATATCATTCTTAACACTTTTCTATACTTTCTTTATATCATTAACTATCATTATTCTTAATCTCTCATTACCCATGTGACTAAGAAAAATATCTTTAAATTTAATACTAAACTAATTTCTTAAACTGAATAATTATTTTCAGTATTATCGGTCCGATACTAAAGAAAACTGCCTAGTAACTGAAATAAAATTTCAAGGTATTACAATTTTTGTGATATTTATAATAGCTTTCATATTTGATAAATAAATCAAATAATTTATTAAAACTTCAATTTTTTTCTTAAAAATTCACAAAAAAATTTAAATAAATTGTTTAAATTAGAAGAATTAATTGATTAAGTCATATTAAATAAAATGATTAAAAGTGAAGTAAGATAATGATTGCAATGCACATTATCCATTAAATTTGTGATCCAACTATTAATTAAGATAACATAAATATAATAAGTTTTATGTCATAATTAAGTAGATTTTCCTATTATTTTCTCTTTAAAAGTTTTTGATAAATCTTTTCCTAAATTTGATATTCTATTAACATGATAAATAAAAAAAAGTGGACCTTCGAGTTCTAGAACTTGTATTTTTAAAATTTATTTTCAGAACATTCAAACCCTTAAGCTCCTATTAAGGCCATGAAAGCAAAAGACTCGATTTCGCGAAAAAAAGAAAAAAAAGAAAAAAGAAAAAAGAAAAGAGGACAGTAGCAAATTACACACCCTTGGAAAGTCTTTCAAGGCCCTTAAATATGAAAAGCTAAAAAATGCAAATGGATACAATAGCAAATTTCAAGCCCTTGAAAAGTCGTTTAAGGCTCTGAACGCGAAAAGCAAAAAATAAAAAATAAAAAAAAACGTAACAGCAAATTTCAAGTCCTTGGAGAGTCTTTCATGGCTTGTGAATTATCGAAATTTCAAAATGCACAAATAATTTTATCGCTGTTGGAATATGACATAAGCGGGCAAAATTATCATTTTCTCCATGTAACTGCTATATTTTTCAAAAAGGATGAAGACTATATAAATAAGTGTTGGGTAACTTTTGAAGGAGATTAACAACCTTAATTGAGCTATCAAAAGTGAAAATAGTGTTCCCAAACCATTTATTATTTTATATTAATATTTCAACTTTGAGTTACAAATTGCTTTGTAATTAGAGAATGTTTTTGAGTTGTAATTTATTATTGAGATTTTCTAAAGTTTGTAATTGAGTTAGGGTTAAATTACATTCATTGTTTCTGAATTTATTTTTTAATTTATCGTTGTTTTTAAATTTTGATTTGTTGCACAAAATTCTTCCGACTTTGATTTGATTGCAACCGTTACCCTTTTTCATTATTTCTAGTGACGAAAAGTTGACATAGCCTTTATTTATCATTTTTTAATGTTATTTTCACACTTTTTTAGACTCCACATCATATTTCCACCAAACTTTTCACACGCTTCCTTTTTTTTTTTTCTTTTTTTCTTGGTCTTCTTCTTCAATCCTTTCTCCCATAATTTTTTTCCATTTTCCTTCAAGCCAAACAACACTCATCACCACTAACAACTAACCACACAATAAATTCAAATCCCATCTTTATCAAATTTGTGAAAGATTAACAGACATAAATGAGTAATTAAATAGATATGCCAAAAGGATTTATTAGATCTCCCTTACCACCAACAAAATCCAGATTATCGTGGGTTCTACAACATCCCAAACAATAAAACTCAGATTATTGTGGTCATATTTGGCTCCAAAATAAACCCATATTATTTTGTACGATGGAACTTGAAAGTTAATTCAAATAAATTCAAATTTATTACCGATAAAATGGAGAAATTACCTGCGGCCAAGCTAAGAATAAGCTTTGAAAAAGGAAAAGATATAGCAATCCAGTGCCTCCAGTATAATTTATTGTACTGAAGTTGAAAAGAAGAAAGGAATTGGGGGATTCGAAGCAGAAAAGGAAGCACTTTTATGAGAAAAAAATTTGAAGCAGTGAAAATACACTAAATTAATTGTGTCGAAATCGAAGATTAAAAGAATAAAAAAGAAAGAGGGTGTTTGGTTGCGTAAAGGAAAACAATTGGGCTATTATTATTTCATCCTTGCTAGAGACCATAGTAACCCAACTACATGTCACGACCTGGATTCTGGGCCTGACAGTCCTAGAATGCAGAAATAGTTAGAGACGTCCAACACCCATAGAACACCAGTATCATCATGCTAATTAAACCTTTATAACCAATACTATAATCATCTCCATTTAACAATCATACTTAAATAAAAAACAGTCCAATATCAGTCTATTATATATTCCCATCACATATATATAATATCCATACAATCTATATTAATAAGTACCAGTTGTTTATAAACCATAGAGCATATCTAAAATCTAATAAAATACAATAATATCACAATATTTATATTATAAAAATTATTTGCAGGTTCCTCGAGGAAGAAGCTAGGAACCGTTCTACTACTCATGTCCTGAAAAGTTAAAACCATTATCGAGTGAGTATATAAATACTCAGTGAGCTCACTATATATCATAATACATACAGAGTTGGGTAACAATAAAGAAATGGAATGATCAAAATCAATAAGAAGGTATTGCACACCAATGTCCATAATGTAGAATACATATATCAATTAAATAGGCAGTATCAATTAACAATAAACAGTGCCAATATTGGGTATCAACTATCAGGTCTGTATGTGGAAGTGATAAACTAAAGGGTTAGTACTAGTAACAATGAATCAATATCAGTAAAATATATAAGGCGGGCCCAACCTTATGGTTAGGACAAATCCCTTCCCAACTAGAGTCTTGGACACTTAACCTTGTCCAGTAGGCCATTGTGCACAACGCCAATGGATCTTACTCACTACCCCATCGGTCGTGTCATAGCCCACTTTTGGGACATGACAGTCCTAGGGCACGGGTAAACCTAAGGTCATCAAATACCGGTAGAACCCGTTAATATGTCAAATTTAGTTAATCATTTATCAATTTTCATAACCTGTATAACACATTTTATTCCAATTTTTTTTTTTATTTCTTTTGCATTCTATACCCTTGAACTTCACAATTCAATGATACATACATTATATTTCTATAGCCCTTACTTCAATTCCTTTTCCATTTATTTGTATTACATTCCATTCAACATCTTATTCCCAATCGAACATACTTTGTTTCAGTCATAATCACATAATACTTATCTTATTAACCATGTGTTTTTGTCATGTCGCTTATTTCTAAACCTTATTATGCATATAACATGTTAATCAGTTTGATTGTATACAAAGCACCCTATGCATTATTTACTTATCTATATGCAAAACCATGGAGCTATAAAGAGTTTACCTTTTGACTTCATAAGATATAAAAATTACCATAGACTTTTTGATATCCTAAGTAGGAGGAAGAAATGGCTTGGAATGTAGCTTCATCTATATGTTCCTGTAACATAATAAATAACTATGAGGTGAGTATAATAATACTCAGTGAGCTAATTATACATCATTAAACATATATATTAAATGGGTAGCAATGGAGGAAAAAATGAAAGGGTTATCAAGTTAAGTGAATAACAATGATTAAAAAGAATAGATAAAACGAGTGTCAATGTTATATTTTAGTTATAAATACTTTGCACACCAAATGCCTTGGGTGAAACGAATGGGTATCAATAATGAATATTATTGAGTGGTCAAGTTCTTGGTATCAAGTTTACATGTAAAAGCAATGGATATCAAATAATGGTGTCGCTGAACAATTTGGCAACAGTAACACATATATATGTAGAACACATATATACATGTAAGGACGTGGAAATTATAGATAAAGGGCCTTGAACACCTTTTACATTTAACTTTCATGTATCACATTTATAAATTAAATAAGGCGGGCAAGACCTTATGGCTAGGACAAGTCCCTTCTTAGCTAGGGTAAATAGTATAATAAGTCCATTGTGCACAATGCTAATAGTATTTAGCCACTACCTCGTTAGTGTAGTAGCTCTGTCAAGTCCATATAGGTGATAAGCCAATGGGCTTTAATATCAATTCATTAGCAGTATCCATCAATCATTGGTAATAATATAGTACAATACCTTTTTAGTGTTTGCTTATTAATCAGTCAAGGACACTATAGTTTATAAACAATACAACAATGAATAGGATATCCGAGAATCAGTCAGTTGCAATGATAGTCATTCAAAAATATTCAGTATTGCATCTGGTCAATATTTGGTGTGCATTACTTTAGGGATTATAGAACAAATTCAATAAGGCTTGATTTCACAAAGCAAATACTCAACGGAAATAACTCAATAGGCAATTCAATTTCAATCACAAATCAATGGAAGTAGATCAATTTTGGTTTGGAACTTTGGAGAACAATTATGGTCAATGATCAAGAAGGCATTCAGTCAAATGAAGATTAATCACATATGACTACAATAGATCATATTAAGACAATAAACAGAAGTAAATGATGTATAAGTAACTCACCTCAATGAACACTTCACTGTTATACTTTTCATTTTCTCTTTCTTTGGTCCATTACTTTAACATTTGTGATACTCTTCACTGTCTTTTACTCATTCTTGACTCTACATATTCAATTAATTCTAATTTAGATACTAACTAACATGAAATTATATTAATTACACTTATATTAAATAATTTCCTAAAAATACCTAATTTCTAGATTTTGTCTATATAAAACCCTCACTACCAGCCCATGTTTTGTTTTCTATATATATCTCTACACTTATCCAATTACTTCAATTCTTTTTTATAATTAAACTAGACATTTCAAACTCTAACATATCCAAAATTTGCACTAATCCCACTATAAGAAAATTTACGGTGATCCTTTGAAATTAACCCTGCTGTCAACACTACTGCCCTGCAATTTACACATGCACAAACTCTGCTCTTTTACTTATAAATCAATCTATACTTATCCAATTATTTTAATTCTAATTTATACTTAAACTATATATTAATTTTATAAACTATATATTAATTTTATAACATATTCAAATTTCAAGTTATTTGGATTGCTGTATAATTATTAGTGAATTTTCAAATTTAATCTACTATCCTGAAATCTCTATCCAGACAGACTCCATTTCTATACTTATAATTAATTCTATTTTCATCCAATTGGAAAAATATTTTACAGTAATTTATTTAATATAAAAATGAACATTTTTTATGTATACTTCTTTTCATAATTCAGAATCTAAGGTCCTCATATCAATAGAACTCTGAAACATAGATTCTATTTATCAGTCAATTTAGGTAGATTGTACTTATGACTTAATATCTCTTAAACCACAAATCCAATTGCATAAAAATTTCCTCTAGATAAGACATAAATGAATATTTTTCATGTTGAATATTTCTCCTAATTATGTCTCTAACATTCTTTATAATAAAAATATAGTAGCATTTTTCTGAAATCCTGCATCTGAGTCAGTGACAGTTTTTGCTTCATAACTCTTTCCTCAATTAAAATTTTACAAATTACTTATATATAAATCTAATTAACATACTTATCTATAACTTTTATGTTTTGAGTATCCTTAAATTCATTCATTAAATTTATGGAATTAAAGCTACAAATTATTGTCTAAAACAGATTCCAGAATCCTTTCAAACCCTTATTCATCTTTATCTTTTTTTAGTTCAATTCATTCAATTCTCCACTTAATTATACTATAATACTTTTAAATACAATTAAAAGGCTAAGTTTAAGAATCATACCTCAAATTGAAACACTTGAATTCTATCCTCTTGCTCTCTTAAATTACTAGAATACTAATTTTCTGTCATTCCCGCCATTTTTCTTCTTCCTCTCATCAATTTCCTACCTAACTTTGGTTGGTTTCTATGAAAAGGATGAAAATTATTTTAGAGCTATTCTTAACTAGTGATTTGGCCCTAAGGTGTGATGGTCATTCATCTTCCTTCTTTTATAGGCCAATTCCATCAAAAGTCTTGAATGATGGAGTATAATGTAGAATTCTCTAGAAAATGGGTCATCTGTTACTTTTACATAAATGGAAGGACTAGTCTAGAATACTCCATAATCTTCTATATGGGCTGTCCATATTTGATTCTCATTAAATAATTTTACTTGTGGTCCTCACAATTTTTGATAATTGCAATTTGGCCCATAATTTTTCTTATTTGTACTTTTACTCCAAAACTTTTTGTAATTTATTATGTTTATTATGTTAAAAATTAATATTCACTGTGGGAAATGAAATAGATTATTTTGGGATGTTCTATCATTTAAAATTACTCTGGGTTCAATTTTGTAACCTAGATAGTTCATTTCTGAAAATGCCCCTGGAATTGCTTTTATTTATGTTTTGCCATTCTATTATTTTTTCACCATTCCAATCACTTTTCTATCCTTTCATATCATCAATAAATATCACTATTTTAGTTCTCTTGTTATCCATGTATTTGTATTAAATAACTCTATATTCGATACATAATTAATTATTCAGGCTGTATAATTATCTCTGGTATATTCAGACCAGTACTTAAAATACTATCTATCCATTTACTTTCCTAATCTCATATAAATTCTCAAATTATTTTTCCTCATTACTTTAGGATTTTGATCCTAGATATCCTCAATAAATTTCAAATAAAGAACTCCTTAAAAATATAATAAAAATTTCATTTCTAGTATAACTATCTTTTATTGTCCTTAAAATTATTCTTGAATTTCCTCTGTATTACTCAGTAGCTATTTTTAGCCTATTTATTCTAAAATTAACATCATTCCTATCGCTATAATTCGCTACTTCCATAATGTTTACTGTACTACAGTTTGACGTGTTACAGGTCAGGTAGTTCTATCAAATACACATATAAATAGGTAATGCAAATAATATATATTCATCGATGGAACAATATCGATGAACATGATATAATAATAGTGCAAGAAAAAATATTTACAGTCAGAATTCAATCGATAAGCAATAGGTCGATATATCGGTGATTTCACCAATAACAGGTAATACAATGAACATGATAAGCAAATATAGGTCAATGAAAATGTCACGACCCAACCTGGGAGTTGCAACGGTCCTAGGGTACGGGTGTTGCATAAGCTACCAGTACCTCGAAGAACCCAATCAACTATACTATATGGCATGCAAATCATATAAACAGCTTAATTAGTTTAAGAATGCTGAAGAAAATTTGACAGCATCTCCTCTATAATATAGCTATGCCCAAAAATAAATCAAGCACACAACACGTCTATTAATCAGCCACAATCATTCTCAAGTCAAGGATCCCTCTGGATCTCCATCAATATCTCAATATATACATATATCTGTATAATCTGTCATTTCCATATATAACATATCATATACATTCATTATATCATCATCAAGCAAAACTATCAAAATGCAAACTTAAACTTATATCTACATGCCACACCTCATATACAGTACCATAGAACTACTATTCTGTACAATATTTACATATTCTTTTAAAGTTGAATATTTACATGATTACTAAGAAACTTCCAAGGCATGAGTAGGAGATGCCAATGGAAAGCGTGCCTCACAGCTGACCTGAAAATTGTAAACCACTAAGGAATGAGTATAAAAATACTCAGTCAATCCAAATATATAAAGATGCAGTAAATGCTCATAACAATGAAATTGCCTATATATGGCCTGAAGAATTCAATATAAAATAACAGATGTATAAATATACATATATCTCTACAAATATCAAAATGGAAATCATATAAGTATCCAAAATACAAAATAGCACACATATGATATAACAGGATTGGGTTAATTTCTGACATACAGAACTCAGCACTATCATAAAGTGCACTAGGGAATATAACATCCCTCCCTAATAGGGGTCCCATAAATGCATTACTCTCGTAAGGGATATTTTCCCTACGACTAAAGAATATAACATCCCTCTCTAGTAAGGGTCCCCAAGACACAGTGTGCACACAGTCGATGGAAGTTACCCACTATACCATCGAAATAGTCCTGTTCTAATATCATATGAGTGTGCATTCAAATATCATTAAATATGGCATATCTATAGCTCATATAACATTAAAACAATCATATACACATATATGAAGAATAATAGGGCAAGTTTGAAATTTGTCAAAAGCCCAGTTGCGCTGCCGCAACTGGCTCGCAAATTACAAGTCCGTTTTGGGATTTTTGGGTACTTTCTGGTTAACTATGTTACCAAAAGAATTAGGTGGGCCATGAGGTACCATTTCGAAGCTTAGGTCAAGACTAGATGATTGGGCCAAGTTGTGGCCCAATTGGCTTTCTGGTTTTCATTTTATAGCCCGTCAAAATTTAGGTCAGTTTAGATCATTTCAGCGGGCTTAATTACCGGCCATTTTGCACTTTATGCACTTTCAGGTATAAAACTTCATTTTTAAAGCTCAAATGACATTATATGATATATATGATGCAAATCATGCATAGTTATACATAAGGACTCACCTCTATTCACTTCACAGCTTTTTTTTCCCAAAACTACTGATTCCGAGCCCTAGTCGGCCCGCCGCTTGACACTCCGAGCAGGAGTATTCAACGATTCACCTATTATCACACATAACACTCCGGTAAGGTATAAAATCATTACAAAACATGTTATTTGCACAAAAACACATCAAATTCACTAAGGCATACACAATATACCTTATAAGCTATACTTAACACAAATCATTCTATATCCATTCTCTTATGCAATAAGTCACATCCAATACCA
>CANXYC010885839.1:0-34641 GCA_948193065.1 Aleurites moluccanus | reverse complement strand
ATTAAAGAAAATCAAGATCTTTACCTTTGATTTGAGAAACTCTTTCTCCTTTGATCACTAAGAAAGGGTTGTAGCAAACCACTATCTTTCCTACAAGAGCAAGAAAGCACCACTAGTAATCCACGCAAAGATCAAACGATAAGTTTTTTGGAAATAGGAGCCAAAAACTCTTATGTGCAAGACAAGAGGTTTTGGCCGAATGGAGGAGAAGCAAGAGAGAGAGGCCGAATTCTTTTTGTGCAAGAATATATCTTCTGAAATTCGGCTAACCTTCTGTGTTTTATTCCTAGGGTTAATGAATTATGATCACATCATATTTCCTTGGCCCTTGGATCAATTAGGTTTTAATCTAACGGCTTAGATTAAAACATAAAGCCTAATGACAATAATGTCATTAATGAAAGGTCAAAAATACTCATTTGACATTGGACTTATTGATTCTAATAATAACATAATTCAACGGTCTTAATTTAATTAAATACATCACATGTAAATAATTAAATTAAATAATTAATTTAATCATATTAAATTATTGCAAAAACTCCATAATTAAATATATGAATGAAATCTCATTTAATCATAATTTAATTAACTCTTTCACTTATTGTTTGAATCACTTCTATGCGTGTGACCTAATAGGTTTCCCAATTAAATGACAACTTAAGTCCATAATAATTTTCTTAAATTAATTTAGGAAATTCTTAAGTGGAATTTCTATTTTCAAAATAGAAAATTTCCATAAAAGGTAATCATTGTCCAACAAGGATTATATGAATTAAACTCCTTTAATTCATAATTAATTCTCCAATTGAATTTTTCTAACCCAAGTAAATCATGAGCTATATCTTGCCACACATCATGACCTCCAAGTAATTAGAAATTACTAATAGTAAGCAAAAACCCTTACACATGGACAATATTGTGCTACTAGTCCCTTCAAGCCTTTTTGCCAAGTTTGGTTTAATGTATAGACATTATGTTAACTCCATTAAGCTGGCTACACCACACTTAACCCGAACAGTAGTTTCTTGTAATCCGAGTATCATTACTAAAATGATTTCCTTAGAGACTATCTCTAAGTACTATCCACTTTGGCCAAAGATTTTCAATAATGATCTTATACAAGAGGCCTTAGATAAAACCCTCATTCTAACAAAAGTTATGATATCTTTTGTTGACTACTTAAATATCTACGAGTGCCTCAAACTATATCTAATGTCTACCCAATGAGCAGACCCATTGGGAGAGCAAGGTATGGAATCAAAGTATAGCATCTTCTCTCTAGATCACTCTTAAGCATCTTAAGTCTAAGGACATTTGCACATTTCCATGTAGAGATATGTTATTAATATTGTTTAGATTTTCATATGATTATCTCTTGTGATCACTCCGATGCACTTACTACTCCTAGTAAGCATCCACATGCTATACTTAGACATCTAAATGTCAGCATCTTTATAAGATCAGATAATTTGATCAAATCAAATAGTATACACATGTGCTAGCCTTTCTGAATCAATAATGTCCAATCTCATTGATTCTATGACTAGGGAAATTTAGGTTAAAACATAATTATACATGATAAGCATCTCACTATCATGATCATATCATGAATGCCTTCATGCTATGTTTATACCATGGACTATATTAAACAGTTATATAATATTATTCTAAATAATAATAAATACTGATTAATAAATAATGCATTTTTATTAATATATTTCTAAAAACATCGTTATAATGATTGTCTTTAGAGCACCTACACTAACATTATAATGATTTAATCCTCCCTTTACATAGAGGTTGATGGTCCCTTTATGAATTGGTTGGTATGATAAATTCAATATCTAATCACAAATTAAAATAGCAAAAGAAAATATTCAATGAAATAAACCAATTCAACTTCTAATGAATGAGCAAAGTATATATGCAAAGTATGATGAGTGTAAGGAAGAGAGAAATAAACACACAATTTATAGTGGTTTTGCCAACTCCTTACCTACATCCACTCCTCAATATCACACTTGAGTATTTCACAATGATCCTTTTGTGGATGCAAGATCAAATTCAAGTGTTTAGGCTCACAATCAAACCAATCGATCCTTTTGCTGGTGCAAGATCAAGCTCAAGTATTTAGACTCACACTTAAACCTTACAAAGTATTTTCACATACTCACACTCAAAGCTTTATAAGTATTTTTCACAAAGCTAACACTCAAACCTTTACAAATAAACTCAAAATAAATAATGAAAGCTCATAAACAATTCCCTTCCTCTTTCTAATCTCACTTAATAACCTAAAGAAGTATTGAAAAAGAGAAGAAGAACAACTACCCAACTTCCTAATAGATTCACCTCAATGAATCTTACAAATAAGTGATTTAACTAAGAAAATGAAGTTGGAGATTTATTTTACACTTATGTAAGCTCAATAGATGTTGTTCTTCACCTTAGAAACATCCCAAGAACTTATATTTATAGTTTCAACTCAAAACTAGTTGTTTTTCCTTCTTAAATGCATTTATACTTGTTTTCTAATGGCTAGAATTTTTATCTATTTCTATTAATTAATGTCTGCATCTAACCGGTAGTGACTGCCACTTCTTCGATATAGGAACTCTCACAGTCAGCAACCAACATTCACGCTTGTGAATTCTTCAAGTCACACCTGCGACTGAATTAGTAGCGTACATGAATATCATCCATCATTTGACTAAAGCTACTATCCACTTGAGGTATTCTTAGTAGCACCTGCGACTGACTAATAGCGATTGTGAATCATGGGTAATGCCCGCTACTCCAATATTCTCGCTCGAGAATATTGCCCTATCTAGGACTGAGCTTTTGTCTTCCTTAGCAATAGCTACAACTTCTAATTCATGCATCTGACTCTTGTGTCGCAACTACGACTCACTCTGGTATCGCCTGCTACTTCTATATTTTCTACAACTTTAATTTTTATACTTGAATTCTGATGTTTTGTTTTGTGCATTTCTCAAATAATACTCCTCCTTAGCATATGCACTTCATTTCAAATATGTTAAACTTAAGATTTAGCAATGGTCATGATTTCTCATGCTTTAACCAACTTAATAAAATTGTTACCATAATTAACATATTTATATATCTTATTATCATCAAAATCAAAATCAAACACAATGGGTCCAATAATCTCCCTATTTTGATGATAACAAAATCATACATACAAGTGTTTAAGGGACAAGGGATAAGCAAAATAGTTCATAAATATAAGCTCAATCAATTAAATATAAAAACTTATATACAAATTCCCACCCTTTTTTAATGGGGTTCAAATTATTTCTCCCCCTTTTTCAAGCATTTCTCCCCCTTAATAAATCAGAAAATGTTCTAGGGCTGCTCAAGGGTTCATCAAAGCAAATTTTCACAAAAAGATATTTTCAAAACATATTTAAACATACCATCAATTAATTCATAGCATATGGCAATAAATATGCAACCTATAGCATACCAACTATTTAAATTGTGAAAGGGGTAAAAGATGATACTTGTTTACCTCTCATGCTCTTTTCTATTGTGGCTTTCTACCATGCTCCATTGGTAGTTCCTTCTATCATTTGAGCTCTTCATATTGTTGAATGTTTCATAACCTTTGGTGCAAGGTCTATATGTTATTCTATTTCCATATGCTCGATATGCATAGGCTTTGTTTACACTATTGTTCAATGTACCATTTCTCCTATGTGGAGGTTGATAGGCCATCTTTGCTCCATCATTCTTCTTCAAAAATTTCTGCATAAAAGAAATAGAATAATGTATTTTGGGCACTTTTTTCCTTTTAGGTCCTTGAAAGTTAGTTTTAACCATATTTGGAAGGATTGTTCCCTTAGGCACCCAAACTTTCTTCAATCCTATCTTATGGTCATTTCTCATTACACATTGGCTAGAAATATGATCAAGTTTACAATAACTAAAGCACTTAATAGATGCATAAGAAGATTAAGATCTAACAAAAATATTTTTTTGAACATTTTTGTTAACTTTTTCATTCTTCTTACCATTAAAACCCAAACCTTCCTTGTTCAAATAAACTTTTTTAGAACCAATAAATTTTTCAAAATTCTCTTTTCCTTTTGTAAAATCAAAAATGACTTTGGAAAGATCTTCCATTTGCTTTTTCAAAACTTCATTCTCCTTTTGAAAATCATAATCAAGTGAAGTTTTTGTAATCTCATGAAAGTCACTTTTTAAGAAAAGATTTTCTTCTTTCAAAGAAACAACTTCTTCCTTCAAAGAACATTTTTCATTTTTTTTAATGAAATAACATCTTCTCTTAAAGAATCAACTTCATTTTTCAAGGAAGATTTTTCACAAACTAAATTGGAAATAGTTTTCTTTAAAACATAATTTTCCTCATACAACCTATTTATATCATTCAACACATGTGCAACATTTTCAATATCAGTTTCAAGTTCAAATTTACTTCTAAGAAGTTTCTCATTCTCTTTCCTAACATCACTCAAGATATCATTCAATAATTTATTCTTCATTATAAGCATATCATAATATTCCAAAATCTCATCAAAAGTAAAATTAGAAGGATTATTTTGTACCTTTTCTAATTCGAGAGCCATCAAGTGTAGGTTTACTTCTCTATTTTGAAGCTCATTGCTTTCCTCATCACTTGTGGAGGTTGAGCAATGCAAATTACTCTCTCTTCTCAATAGCTCCATCACTTCCTCTTGCTCATTTTTTTTCCACTTGTTAATAAATAGAAATGATATCTATGTTTTTAGATTCATCAACTTCACAAGAGGTGTTAGTGTTATAAGTATAATCAAGTAAATTCCATATTTCATTAGAACTAACACATGAGGATACTTTATCATAGTCATTATCACTTAATGAGATTATAAGT
This sequence comes from Aleurites moluccanus, assembly GCA_948193065.1. Lineage (NCBI taxonomy): Eukaryota > Viridiplantae > Streptophyta > Magnoliopsida > Malpighiales > Euphorbiaceae > Aleurites > Aleurites moluccanus. The sequence goes on along the minus strand of CANXYC010885839.1, from coordinate 29,744 downwards.
ATTTGTATAACCTTAATGTTTAATGCAAATTGTTTCGTACATGCTCATACCATTGATTCCTTGGTTTTATAATGATTAAGTCATCTTCTACAACTTCACATAATTCCTCATCTAAGTCATCTAAGTAGTCTTCCATTTTACTTGCCCAACTCTATAATTTCTACCATCAAAAAATGGTGGATTATATATGCAAAGTATGATAAGTGTAAGGAAGAGAGAATCAAACATAAGATTTATAGTGGTTCGTCCAACTCCTTGCCTACATCCACTCCTCAAGATCACACATAAGTAATTCACTATATCCTTTTGTACAAGATCAAATCCAAGTGTTTAGAATCACATACAAACCAATCGATCCTTTTATGGGTGTAAGATCAAACTCAAGTGTTTAGGCTCATACTCAAACCTTACAAAGTATTTTCATAGACTCACACTCAAACTTTTACAAGTGTTTTCACAATGCTAACATTCAAACTTTACAATTAATCTCAAAATGTGCAATGAAAGCTTATAAACAATTCTCTTTCTCTTTCTAATCCCACTTAATAATCCAAAAAAGTATTGAGAAATAAAAGAAGAATAACTACCCAACTTCCTAATAAATTCACCTCAATGAATCTTATAAATAAATGATCTAACTAAGAAAATGAAGTTGGAGATTTGTTTTACACTTATGTAAGCTCAATAGATATTTTTCTTCAATTTAGAAACATCACAAGAACTTGTATTTATAGTTCCAACTCAAAACTAGTTGTTTTTCCTTCTTAAATATATTTTTACTTGTTTTCCAATGGCTAGAATTTTTATTTGTTTCTGCTAATTCACGCTTGTGACTAACTAGCAGCAGTCGCGACTTCTTTGACACAAAAACTCTTCACAGTCAGCTACAAACATTCGTACCTGCGACTGAACTAGTAATGCCCATGAATATCATCCATCCTTATACATAAGCTACTGTCCAATTGAGGTCTTCTTACTAGAACTTGGGACTATCTAGTAGCGGCCGTGAATCATAGGTAGCACCCGCTACTCTAATATTCATACCCGCAAATATTGCCCTGTCTGGGACTGAGCTTCTATCTTCCTTAGTAATAGCTGTGATATCTAATTTATGTCTGTGACTCTTGTGCCATGGCTGCGACTCACTCTGGTAGTGCTCGTTAATTTTGCATTTTTTGCAACTTGAATTCTGATGTTTTGTTTTATGCATTTCTCATAGAATGTTCCCCTTAGCATGTGTACTTCATGTCAAATGTGTTAAACCTATGATTTAGCAATGGTCATGATTTCTCATGTCTTAACCAACTTAAACAAAATTGTTAGCATAATTAACACATTGATATATTTTATTATCATCAGAATAAACAATAAATACAATGGGGTCAAACAATCTCCCCCCTTTTAATGATAATAAAACCATACATACAAGTGTTTAAGGGACAAGCAAAATAGTTCATAAATATAAGCTCAATCAATTAAATACAAACACTTGTATACAAATTCTGCCCTTTTTTTATATCATCAAAAAGATTTATAATTGAAGTTTAGGAAGGTTTCAAAGTCCTCCAAAAGGTAGGAAGATTGATGTGAATTAATTGCAACCAAGTAGGATCAATCTGGGATAATTTGAACAAGATCTATCAAGAAGATCACACTTTCCAGATGATGCATGGCCCTGCAGCATGATTTTGCATTGTGTAAGGCCTCACCTGAGCACCGGTCTGATCCACTAGGAATCAAAATACTCATTCTGGTCCAATCTCACGATTGAAGCGGCTATCATTTATTTTGGTTTTGAAAATTTGATTTTTGGGAGTCGCCACCTTAATTTATTTTTAATTGGGAAAAGTTAAGGAAAAAACCCATAATTTGACTCCAATTTATTTATCCAAAGGAAAAATGCACTAGTCTTTGAAACCAAAAAGGATTCGGGGACTGGTTTTTCAGTTTATTTAACCAAAAGTTGTTTGGCTTATTAATATAAAGATAACTTAAAAAATAATTTCATGAACAATGAAAATATAATTGTATGATTGACTGAATGAAATGAAAATACAAGTAATAAATAAAATAAAAGGCAAAAAATAAATAATTAATTACAAATAAAACCAAACGTAGGGGATATTGTCTTTAGCCCTTATGGGATTCTAGGAAAGTCACACATTCCTCAAAATAAAGAAAGAGAGAGAGAAAATAAAACTAAAAATAAAGAAATGAAAAAGGAAGAGTTGTTATTTATTTGGATTTGATGCTTTTAAAATAAGCAGGCCTGAGTATCCCTTTGAATAGGAATCACAATCCACGTAGTTCTTCCATTTTGTAAAAGAGTTGGTCTGATCATTTCAGGTGATTTACTTTGCGTCTTTTTGACTTGGTAACAGAGGGCGGGTGGAGAGACTTGCCGGATCGAAGTTTCACTTTCTCCAGTGCTAAGATATTCTCCTTCTTATGTTTACTCCAAACTACCTCCAATTGAACTAATCTCAATTCTAACGAACTAAGACAATTCAAAATTATAAAAATAAACTAAGCACCAATTCGAAATCCCAACGGGGATTAAATTGGGCGGGCAAACTAAGAAAGGTATAGCCTTAAGAACGCTTTATAGAGGAGGAGTATATGAGTGAATAATAGGATAACCATTAACTAATATTCAAGGTTTCCTCTCAAATGTGAAATGAAGGCTCTATTTATAGGCTGAGAGGTGAAAGAAGATATCACAAAGTTTCGATATGGGATTTTGGGGTGAAAGGCTGAATTATAGATGAGTCTAGGCCTGCGGTACCATAGAAGCCCTCTACGGTACCACAAAGCCCCTTTGTGGTACCGCAGAGCTCTTTTGTGGTGCCATAGAGCTCTTATGCTATCTCATTTTACTGCAGAGGGCTTCTACGGTGCCGCAGAGCTCTTCTGCTATCTCGAGCTGCTTCTTCTAATTTTTTGACCCGTTTTAGGCCTCCTTTGCTTTCTAGGGTTCCCGACTTCTGATTTATGGTGTACCCCAGTCTAAGGGTGTTGAAATACGGGTTCATAGATGCCCCTCATCAGAATCACCTTGTCTGTATGGTTAATTTGATGGCAGTGAACACGGGAAAAATCCTGAGTGTTTTGAATGAAGTGAGCAGTCCTAAGTCTGATCTAGGCAATTCATTTGAAGTCTAAGTTTATTCTAGAAAATCTAAGTGATTCTTAGAAAACCTATTACGTGATGAAGTGCAGTTTTGGTGCCTATATAAAGGAGTGACTACCTTTATTTTCACTCATCTCTATCATTTGTTAAATGTCACTTCTCTCTCTAAAAATCAAATGCTCTAACTTCTCTCTAGAATGTCTTCCTCAACAAGTAGTCGTCATACTCACAATTACCAGCCCCCACAAGAGAATGACTCCCCAGATGATATGCTTCAAGGACATAAGTATCACGTCTCTCGAAGCGGCATTATTGAGGTATTTTACCATTTTGCCTCTCTTTACTGTTTTAAGGTTAGATAACATAATACACACAATAATTCATATAAATGCTTATAAGTCAACCTTGCATGTTCATTGATTACCAGAAAAATTAATTAATTAAATTTCAATTTAACTAATTAATTAAATACCTTTTTTTATACTATGAGCACAAGATTAAGAGGGGATAGATCAAACCTGTCCATTGTGACTTCCTTCTTGGCTGGGAATGAGCAAGTTCAGAATCTTATCGAACCATCCAGTTTGCTAGGTCTACTATTACTTGATTATTTTCATGAGGGTAATCAACCATTATTGAGAGCTCCAACTGAGAGATGGTAGGATACGACCAACACCTTTCATTTTTCATGTAGGGAGATGACTGTCACTCCTTCTAATTTGTCAATGCTGACAAGATTGCACTTTAAGATTCATCCTTTGGAGTTTTATCCATCCTAGACATACCTTTCTTCAGAGACCATGCTTGATCTACTTAGCATTGACCCACCTCGTGGGGATCCACACATTCCACGTTCCTGGCTACGTGGTCAAATAGAACTTCTGATACATCTTGGTGTACAAACTACCATTGAACAGGCTGCTCGACTTGTTATCTTGATGATATTGGGTTGTTCCTTCTGCCATACACTGAGAGATACCATTAACCTGAACATCCTTCATTTTTTGGAGGATTTGTCAGTGATTCATGAGTTCAACCAGGGAGGCTCAGTCTTATGTGTCATGTACTGAGAGATGTCTGACTTCTCACAGGGAGTTTTCTCTGGCTTAGGCGGGATTCACATCATCTGAGAGGTATGACCCCTTTCTCTTCTTTTTTCTTTTCTTTTGCTCTTGGATGTCATTGCTAACTATCATCTGTTTGCAGTTCTGAGCTTATGAGTATTTTCCCTTTCTAGCTCCCTCTCTAAAGGATGGTGTTGCGATTCGCTTCCCGAGCGATCATATATGGCCTTCACAGAATTGGGCTCCTTACTCAAAGTGAGTTTTTCATGGAATTCATGCCTTTTTCTCTCACTTAGAACCATAATAGGTACATACATCCATTTACTTCTTTGATTGCCTCATACATTTCTTTAACATCAAATTTTTGCCCCTATGTAGGTGCGTTGGACTCCGTTTGTTGACGGACTCCAGTTGCTTACCCCGAGAGTTGAATCTTACATTGCCCTTTCTCCTATGATTCCAATATGTTCGGATGTGATACATTAGAGAGAGGTGCTTTAACAATTTCAGCACATTTCAAGTAAATACAAGAATTAATTTGATTTAATCTCTCAAACACTTAATCTCTTGTTAATCTCAAGTTCTCCAACCTGTTTGAGCTACATACTATCTTGTATTTATAGCCTTGGATCAAATATAATCGTTCAAAATATAGTTGTTAGAACCCTTTCCAACGGCTATTTTTGCTATCAAAATCGTGACAGTCGTAGCCACTACGCTTGAGTCGTGCCCTCGACAAAAACAACAATAAGCTACTGGACCTTTTTGAAGAAATGTCATGCCCGCGACTTCTGGTGTTGCACCTGCGATTTATTTTCTTCATATCTCAAGTTATACAACTCTAAATCATGTACCATTTTTTTTAGAAACTTTGAGATGTTTACTACAACGTTTTGTTTAACTCAACTCCAAAATAATCCATTTTGATATCCTAAAAAATCATAACATTTTATTGCTCAAATTTATAAGACAGTTTGAGCATGCTTCACTAATTCTTCAATTTCTCCTTCTATAGAGCTCAAAATTACTTGATTATTTTTCATATGAAACTAGAATCTAGAGAAATCATGTAAAATTTCATGCTCAAATTCATCTTATGTAATTCCCAACAATATTTTAAAGTTGCACTATCTATTCTGTCCTAGTCATCCAGCTTGAGCATAATTCCTTCAAAAATTCATATCTTCATTTTCCAATGTCCAATGCTCAATCTAATTTTTGTTCCTAAAACTAGGCATCTATATCTTTCCATCCATATATAGCTTGTCCTTTTAGCTTCTCCTAATTTATACAGAATTTAGCATCAAATCAGACTTTGTGCAAAACTGTCAGTTTTTCAGAGTCGTGCCTTCAATTTCCTCCAGTAGCGTCCGTGACTTTCATGCATCGCGCCCGCTACCAGAGAGATACTATTTGTCTTAGGATACTGGATGATTTGATAAATTCTCATTTTAATTTCGCACTCATAAATAAACTTGTCACTCCTGCGACTTTACCTAGTCGCACCCACGACTTCTTTGTGTCGCGCCCGCTACTGAAGAGACACTGTTCATCTTGAAGCTACTAGATAATTTTAGAATTTCTCAAATTAATTTTGTGCCAATGACTGAAAAGTGTCACACCCACTACCAGAAGCTGTTTGAGGCTGCGACTGATTTTGTCGCACCTGTGACGAAACTTGTTCCTAGCATCGTACCCACGACTATAAGTGGTCGCACCTACGACACACCAAAATTCAGCAACCTATAATTGTCTTCTTGCACTTCTCCAAGTATGCTCCTCCTAAGCATGTGCACTCTATAGACTTCCTTAAAATGTGTTAATCCTATAGATTGAACAATGGTCATGATTTCTCATGCCTCAATCAACTCAAACAAATTGTTAGCAAAAATAACACATTTATATTGTTTTGTTATCATCAAAATCAACATCAAACCCAAGAGGGCTTACAATCTCCTCCTTTTGGATGATAACAAAACCATGCATATAAGTATTCAAATAAATAAGCAAAATAGCTTAACCATTTAAAAATACCAATTAAATATGAATACTTGTATATGCACACTTCTCCCCCTTTTTGATATCATTAAGAAGGTTAAGTTCTCCCCTTTTAAAAATAATTTATACCAATTGAAGTACTAAAGGGATACCAATGAAATCATACAAAGGATACCAATTGAAATTATAAAACTTTCTCCCTCTTAATCAATCAAATAAAATTCAAGGGATTCAAGGGATCATCAAAGCAAAAATCATCAAAAATTTTGAAAAAATTCTAAAAACATTTTCTTCCCCTTACACTTTGAATGAATGCAACAAACACATTCAAGCATGATACTCAATTAAACATTCAAACATATTCAAATATGCAATTTAATTAATTTCAAAGCATATTTATTATTTGAATTGAAAAAAGGGGTTGGAGGTATACTTATCTTTACCAAGCTCTCCTCCATTGAGACTTGCTACCATTACTCCATTGGTAGTGCCTTCTCTCATATGAGCTTCTCCAATTATTGAAAGCTTCATATCCCTTAGTGCATGGCCTATGTGCCCTTCTTGATTGTAGCATCATTTCTTCTTGCTCATCATCTTCTTCTTGTTGTTGATGAGTATAAGTGCTTATATCTAAAGCTTCATCAACATCACAAGAGGTGTTAGTGTTATAAGTAGAATCAAGTAAATTTCATATTTCATTAGCTCTAACACAAGAAGATACTCTATTGTAATCATTCTCATTTAATGAGCTTCTAAGAATTTGCATGGCCCTAATGTTTGATGTAAATTGTTTCAAATCATGCTCATGCCATAAATTCCTAGGTTTTATAATAAGTAAGCCATCTTCTACAACTCCCCATAAATCCTTATCTAAAACATCTAAGTATTCTTCCATTTTATTTGCCCAAAAGCTATAATTGCTACGATCAAAAAATGGTGGTCTATCTACTCTATATGCAAAACTCTTATATGTTGCCATGGGATCAACTCTTTGATGGTTAAATCCTCAATAAAGAGCACAAGTTCTGATATCAATTGTTAGTCCCTTTGGCAACCAAGAGGGGGGGTGAATTGGTTATTTGTAGAATTAACAATAAATTAAAATTTTAATTGAAGGAAAGAAAGGGAAGAAAAAAGAACATAAGGATTTATAGTGGTTCGGCAACCTTGCCTACATCTACTCCTCAAAATCATGCTTGAGAATTCCCTTAATCGATCCTTTTACGGGTGCAATATCAAACCAAGTGTTTTATGGGTTCACACTCAAACCTTTATAAGTGTTTTCTCAAAGGTTTACACTCAAACCTATACAAGTGTTTTCTAAGGCTCACACTCAAACCCAATAAGAATTACAAAAGAGTAGAAAAAGAAAAAATCCTTTGAAGAATTTTTCCAACACTCAAAGAATAGTACAATTAAAGGTTCTTTAACAATTTCAGTACATTTCAAGTAAATACAAGAATTAATTTGATTTAATCTCTCAAACACTTAATCTCTTGTTAATCTCAAGTTCTCCAACCTGTTTGAGCTTTATACTATCTTGTATTTATAGCCTTGAATCAAATATAACCGTTAGAATTCAAAATATAGCTATTAGAACCCTTTCGAACGGCTATTTTTGCTATTAGAATCATAGCAGTCACGGCCGCTACGCTTGAGTCATGCTCACAACAAAAACAGCAATAGGCTACTGGACCTTTTTGAAGAAATGTCGCACCTGCGACTTCTGGAGTCGAACCTGCAATTTATTTTCTTCATATCTCAAGTTATACAACTCCAAACCATGTGCTGTTTTTTTTTTTTTTTTTTTTTTTTTGAAACTTTGAGATGTTTATAACTTTTTAGTTTAACTCAACTCCAAAATAATTCATCTTCATATCCTAAAAAATCATAACATTTTATTGCTCAAATTTATAAGACGGTTTGAGCATGCTTCACTAATTCTTCAATTTCACCTTCTATAGAGATCAAAATGACTTGATTATTTTTCCATATAAAACTATACATCTAGAGCTTCAATAATGTAAAATTTCATGCTCAAATTCTTCTTATATAATTCCCAGCAATATTTTAAAGTTGCACTATCTATTTTGTTCTAGTCTTCCAGCTTGAGCATAATTCCTTCAAAAATTCATATCTTCATTTTCCAATGTCCAATGCTCAATATAATTTTTGTTCCTAAAACTAGACATTCATATCTTTCCATCCATATATGGCTTGTCCTTTTAGCTTCTCCCAATTTATACAGAATTTAGTATCAAATCAGACTTTGTGCAAAACTGTCAGTTTTTCAGAGTCGTGCCTTCAATTTCCTCGAGTAGCGTCCGCGACTTCCATGTGTCGTGCCCGCTACCAGAGGGACACTATTTGTCTTAGACTACTAGATGATTTGATAAATTCTTATTTTAATTTCGCGCTCATGAATAAACTTGTCACTCCCGCGACTTCACCTAGTCTCACCCACGACTTCTTTGTGTCGCGCCCGCTATTGGAGAGACACCGTTCATCTTGAAGCTACTGGATGATTTTAGAATTTCTCAAATTAATTTTGTGCCTGCGACTGAAAAGTGTCGCACCCGCTACCAGAAGCTGTTTAAGGTTACGACTAACTTTGTCGCACCTGTGACGAAACTTGTTCCTAGCATCGCACCCGCGACTACAAGTGGTCACACCTGCGACACACCAAAATTCAGCAACCTATAATTATCTTCTTGCACTTCTCCAAGTATGCTCCTCCTAAGCATGTGCACTCTATAGACTTCCTTAAAATGTGTTAATTTTATAGATTGAACAATGATCATGATTTCTCATGTCTCAATCAACTCAAACAAATTGTTAGCACAAATAACACATTTATATTATTTTGTTATCATCAAAATTAACATCAAACCCAAGAGGGCTAACATCTCTCATTTTTTATCCATGGAGCCTTATTTTTCGCACAATTTGCACATATGGATAAAAAACCTTGAGAAAGTGGAATGTAATAATCTTGGAACTTTTGGGATTAGTGTTATGCCCACACTGCGGGGTCAAGGTAGATTGGGACTTACATGAAGGCTTGTATAAGGTTTTAGGACCTAGAAGTTCATGTTTTTAGGTTCAAGGCTAGCATGGATAAGAAGTGTCCAACCTTCGAAGAGTTTAGTGCCCTTCTAGGTTATAACCCAAAGGCTGACCTGGCTACTCTGATCTAATTGGTAGGCTATTTTAACACCTTTCAGATTCTTCTTAGTTTGGATATGGCTAAGACTAGTCCTACGGTGGTGGATGACCGAGTTGATCTGACTGTGGTAATTGTTGAATTTCATGATACCCGTGGTTTTGAAGATCCTGACTAGCAGAGACTTCTAATGTAGGCCTTGGCTTTCTGTCTTACTTCAGGGAACCTTTTTATGGGACCTTCTGGCTGGGATGACATCAAGGTTGCTGGATTAATCACCTAAATGGAGAGTGATCATTCAATTGTAGGCATTGTCCTAGCTGAGACTATCCTTAGTCTAGATCACGCCAACAGAACTGCGGAGCCCTGGTCTGTGAGCCCAATCATCTTACAGGTATGTTCTTCTCTTCTTTAAAAAAGCTATTTCTTCCAAATTACCTTGCTTATGATGGAGGGGGGTTCTGTTTTAGCAGGTTTGGCTTAGAAACCACCTGAGAATTACGTCTCCTCCCACTCGAGCTGACTATTCTACTTCATGGTACCAGTCTAGAAAAATAAAAAAGAGACTGAATTCTGAAAAAGCATAGGCCGAATGGTTGATTGACCTTGCCCCAGAGGAACTATTGTGGCTTTGTCCTTAGTATAAGATCAAGAAGTTCATGACCATGAGCTTTGGATATCGGATGGTATATGTCACGTCCCAATTTTGAAATATGATGGTCCTAGGATGTAGGAACAACACAAGGCTACCAACACCCGTAAAACCCTTCTTTAACTTGTAAACATCATTTGCTATAACATATCTATATCTATAAAATCAGTCTATCTGTCATCATCTGTGATCATATCTGATCTCAATACATCTCATTTAAATTATATATTAGTAACTAGTAATATTACAGACCATAATAAGTATAGTCATCCCAATAATTTACGTATCCAATGAGCATCTAAAATATACACAAAAAAATATGTACAATTTCAATATTTACATTATTATAACAAAGCTAGATCCACTGAGTTGGATCAGCTCTACTTTTGACCTGAAAAGATAAAACCACTAAAAGAGTGAGTATTTTCATACTAAGTGAGTCAATATATATATTATCACACAAAGACTAAGTAGGTAGCAACAAATAAACAATATTAATAATTGGCTCATGGATAGCACACCAAAGGACCAAATCAAGGGAAATGGTTTATGGAAACTAAATATAAATGTATAGGCATTGGGAGAAATAATAACCATATATATATAACAGATACTAGGCCATGAAACGCATATCATTATCAATATAACATGTAAATAGCATAATGTGGACTAGACCCTATGGCCAGGACCATAACCCTTCCCAGCTAGCGTATCACTGGAATTTCATCATGCACAATGCTGATAGTATTTACCCACTACCCCATCAGTAAGGTAGCTCTATCATACAAACATTAGAAAAGGCTAAAGATAGCAAATAAAATACTAAATAGGTAAGAAAATCAACAAGATTTAGTTTCTGTAACTCTAGCTCAATTGAGTTGTTTAGGCAAGTCAACACATATAAGATCATTATCCTTAACAAAGGAACATTATAGCATAGGCAAAATTCAACAAAATTTATTTAGAATATAAGTTCAAAATATGTTAAGAAAATACATTTATATTGGTGACAAAGAAAATTACCCATTTTAGCAAATTTGGTAACAATTGGTTTCTTAGGGAAATTAACAAAGGTCATTTCGTCGAGCACTTGGTGTGCACCACTTTAGGAATAAATAAATATAGTTTTGGGACATATTGATCAAAAGACAAAGTTCATAATTCAAGCCCCAATAGCAACAAACACAAAGGCATTATCAAACAGGGTTTATATATATCAATAAACAACACAATCAGAGCTTGAATTCAAGGAAAATTCAAAGGAAACTCAAATGAAAAACTTTGGCCAAAAAGTTTTAAGAATTTAAATGGTTTTAAATTGATCAAATAAAGGTTTAAAAATGAATAATAATATACATATAACTCACTAGAACCGATAATTCAATCGTTTACGCGATAAAATGTAGATTTGCCTATAACAGGCAAAAATAGTGTTCTTCGATTTCCTTCTATTATACAATTAATTTTACCATATATTTATCCTTAAATGGATGCTAACTAACATATTTAAGCATTAATTAACATTATGAAATCCTATACAGAAAATCCATGTCAAATATAAATCTAGTTTTAGGTTTTCTTCAATTTCGATCCAAACTTGAAATGTATCGATCTAATCATGTTTATAATCATTTATATAGCTTAAATGAATCAAAAGAATGAAGAAAAAATCATCTTCACCTGAATTCTTCAAGTGGCAGAAATTTAGGTTAGGAGTTCCATCAATTTCTAGCTTGAATTTCTTAGAATTTTCGATGAAAACTAGTTTAATTGGAATTTTTATCAAGTTTTCTATCGATTTTGCTTGAAGTTTGGATGAAATTGGTGAAGTTTTGGATGGAGGAGAGTTTCAGCTGTAACAATGGAAGAAAGAGGAGAATTTTCTGATTTTTGGAGAATTAGATGGCTATTTATATTAATTAACTTTCAGCTAATTTGATTTTCCCCCCGACACTTCTCGTATTCGCATTTTGAACCCGAAACTTATAACTATTTGTCTTTTTGTCCCATTTCAATTCTAAAACAATATTTCTTATATTTCTCTAGCTTATGAGTCTAATGGTGATATTAAAATTTTAAAATTTTGAACCGTTCGTTAACCGAAATGTCGACTTGCTTACCTATATACCGGGTTGATTTTTAGTGATTTGTCAAATTGCACAAGTATAATGTTCTAATGTCTAAATCAACTTTATTTATGCTTAAATAACATATATTTAAGGTTATATAAATGAAATTTGAGGGTGCTAAAGTATATCTACTAGGTCTTCATATGGTGACCTTCTATTAGGCAACCAGAGTTATGCGCCAGATGGGGCTATATTTCAGTCAGTTTTGATTACTCCTACTATGGCTAGGGCTATCACAAATGGTTGGGTTCAGAGCTTCCATGTCGTTATCCCTTCCCATCATTTTGGCAGATTGGAGACTTATGACCCCTGGTAGACTGCAATGTCCTGGCCATCTAAGAAAATCAAGAGAGTTGCCATACTGAATGAGGCAGAGGGAGAGATTGTTAAAGAGGTGATGACTGACACACCCAAAAGGAATGATGCTGATGACAGTGATCCAGGGGACACCCATCCTAGGAGGAAAAGATCTACCTAGGATTTTTTTAGAGAGAGACGAATAAAACAAGACTCTTTTCCTGAAAGAGTGTCTTTGGGATTTATTGTCCTTTTTATTGTTTTTATTATAGAAGACATATTTGGGCCAAATTTGAATAAGACATCAGTTATTATATATATAATTTATTTATTTTTCTTTTTTTCTCTTTTTTTTTTAAGATGCAAGCAAAAGGTCATGAATGATAAAAACTTCACAACATAAATTTTTATTTTAAAATTTGGATCGTACCCAAATTGGGATACCTATGTATCTCCACTTTTCTTTATTATTATTTTTCTCTTCCTTTTTTTAGGAGAATTAGATCCACATAGTTCTTGGTTACAATGCAAAAGAGAATTACAATTTGACCTATACAAAATAATATTTCAACTAGTCCAGATTACAAGGACTAGAAAACTTTATTCCATCGAGATCCATTAAAATAGCACCTCCACCTAATAAGATATGCTTAAGCACATATGGGCTATCCCAATTTGGTCTAAACTTTCCTCGAGGACCATGCACTGGAGCTCGAATTTCTTTCAGGACTAGGTTGCCTTCCTGAAAATCCCTACCTTTAACTTTCTTGTTAAAATGCTTAGATAACTTATGTTGGTAGCCCTAGATCCGATACAAGGCATCCATTCCTTTTTCATTTATAGCATTCAGCTGGTCATGATACCCTTTGACCCACTCAGATTATTCTAACTGGCTTTCCTGCATAACCTTGGCTGACCGGATCTCCATTTCGATTGGTAGAACAACTTCCATTCCATATACCAATGAATATGGTGTAGCTCCTGTGGGAGTACGAATGGAAGTCTGATATCCCTATAAAGCAAACGCTAATTGTTCATGCCAATTTCTATGATTATCAGTCATCTTTTGCAGAAGAGTTTTAATCATTTTATTGGCTACTTCAATTGCCCATTAGTCTATGTCGGTAAGGAGAAGAACGATGATGTTGTATCTTTTCTTTTTTCAACAAGCGAATTACTTCTTTCTGAAAATGAGATCCATTATCTGTAATGATCTCAAAAGGGACACCAAACCAACAAATGATGTTGGTTTGGTTGAAATTAGCCACCTTCTTAGAATTCAATACTTGATAAGGGGTTGCCTCAATCCATTTTGTGAAATAGTCCATAGCCACTAAAATATATTCATGTCCGCCAGATGACTTGGGACTGATCCTCCCAATAACATTGATGCCCCATGTTGCAAACGACTAAGGAGTTGCCATTCGGTGCAAAGGAACTGGGGGATGTTGTTATAACTTGGTACAGACCTGACATTTATGACACTTCTGAGCAAACCTAACACAATCTTCATTCATGGTTAACCAGAAATATCCCAAGTTTGCAATCTTTTGAGCCAATGCAACACCATTCATGTGCGGGCCTTCTTCACCACCATGAACCCACTGCATAATTTGTTGGGCTTTTTCCTTGGTTACACATCTTAAATGTAAATTATCCTATGCTCCCTTGTATAGCACATCACCATTTGGGATGAAACTAGTAGATAATTGCCTTAACGTCCTTTTGTCTGACTTAGTTGCTCCCTTTGGATATTTTCCTTGCTTGATGAAATTGAAGATATCCCAAAACCATTGTTTGTTATATGCCAAGTGAACATGCATACACATAGTATCATGAGCTAGACGTCTTTGCACTGCAACTACTACTGGCTTGATTATTTCACCTCCCTTCATGTCCAACATGGATGCCAGGGTTGCTAAAGCATGAACAAATTGATTCTTGGCTCGGGGTAGGTAATGGATAGAAAGTTCATGAAAATTTTGAGCAAGATCATCCAAACGTTGATGGTAAGGAATCAAACGTTCTTCCCTTATCTTCCACTTGCCAAGGGCTTGTGAAACAATGAGATTTGAATCTCCATAGAGCTGCAAATAATTAATTCTCATGCTCACTACTACTTCTAAATCGGCTATACAAGCCTTATACTCTGTTTCATTATTTCTTACTTTAAATGTCAATTTAACTGTCATGGGCAGATGTTCTCCTTCTGGATTGACAAGGACTACCCCAACGCCAAAACCCTTGTTATTGGATGCTCCGTCAAAAAACAACCTCTAAACTTCATACTCTACTTGTAAGATATCATCATCGAGGAACTCAAGTTCAAAAAACTTTTTATTGATAGGAGCTGCAGCTAATTGATCAGCCACCACACTTCTTTTTACCGCTTTTCTAGTAACATACTTCAGGTCAAATGCTGTAAGAATTGCCATCCACCCTGCCATCTTACTATCAAGAATCGGCCTTTCCATAAGAAATTTCAAGGGGCTCTTATCAGCAAGAATATGAGTAGTATAGGAACTTAATTAATGTTGAATCTTATGACATGCCCAAACTAAAGCAAGGCATAACTACTCAATTTGGTTGTACTTAAGTTCATTCGCTAGCATTCGCTTACTCAAATAATAGATGGCATTTTCTTTATAAGAATCTTCAACATTCTGGGCAAGTATTGCCCCCATTGCTTCTTGGATAACAGAGATATAAAACTATAAGGTTTACTAGGCCTTGAAGGCCATAAAACTAGAGGGCACAATAAGTACTCTTTGATCTTTTCAAAGGCATTTTGACAATCATCATTTCACTGTTTAGAAGCTCCTTTTTTTAACAATTTGAAAATTAGACCACACACATCAGCCATTTATGAGATGAAGTGACTAATGTATTGTAACCTTCCAAGAAAACCCCTAATCTCCTTTTCAGTCTTTGGGGCTGGCATTTCTAAAATGTCTTTTGATTTTGCAAGATCAACCTCTATGCCTCTTACTAACCATGTATCACAAAAATATACCAAAAGATGCACCAAAAAAGCATTTAGCAGGATTCAACTTTAAATTGTATTAGCAAAGTCTAATGAAGAATCGCCTCAACACTCTTAAATGATCATCAGCTGTTAGAGATCTTATGACCATGTCATCCACATAGACCTCAATATCTTTATACATCATATCGTGGAAAACATTGGTTGTCATCCTTTGATAGGTTACGCCAGCGTTCTTCATCCCAAAAGGCATGACCTTATAACAATAGGTGCCCTATTTTGTCACAAACGCTATTTTTTCCTTGTCGAAAGAATACATCTGAATCTGGTTATATCCTGCATATAGATAAGTCAAAGAGACTATTTCAGATCCTGTCATGCGATCAACCAATAAGTCAATGTGAGGTAAAGAGAAATCATCTTTCGGGCAAGCCTTGTTTAAATCCCTATGATCGACATACATCCAGACTTTTCCATCCTTCTTCGAAACTGGTACTATATTAGCAAACCATGAAGGATAAGTGATTGGCTCAATAAACTCATTATCCAACAGCTTGGTGACTTCTTCTTTAATCTTCAAAGACCATTCCGGTTTCAGTCTTCTCAACTTCTGCTTAATAGGTTTCACATGCTCGTAAATGGGGACCTTATGCACTCATATGTTCAGATCTATACCAGTCATGTTCTTAGGTTCCTATGCAAAACAGTCTAGAAATTCTCGGATCAATCTGACTAATCCTTCTCTATCATGAAATGATGATGCAATGAATATGATCTTGGGTTTTTCTTCTGTGTGGAAATTTATTAACCTTTTCCTTTATCATTTTTTATCTCATTAATTTCTTTTTCTTTTTCTGATGTCTCATTCAAATTAAACCCAAAAGAAAAACTAAAAGAACAAGGAAAAACTGAATTGTAAAAAAAAAACTCAAACTTTTTCTTACTAATAAAAGCACCATCATCCATTATTACATCAAAACCAAACAAAGGACTAGGAAGGTCAACAGTTTCGGAAGAAAATGTAAAAGGAAAAGACTCAACAGACTCAGACTCTATTTTGGATTATAACTCGGGCTCCTCTCTATAATGCCAATTTTCAAGTTGGGCCAGGGTTGGTTGGATGAATTTGGTAGGGTCTGTATCCTCTTCATTTCCAATTACAGAGATCTGCTTAAAGAGAGTAGCGTCTATGTTATCCTCCCAATCTTGCTCTGGCATGAATATCGGCTCACACACTTCTAAGGTAAGTCTGAAATCAAAGAAGATTTCAAAACTAAGGATTAGCTTCTTAGTAATGGGACAAATCCAAGGTTCAAAGAAGCCACAATAAGGAAAATCTTTACCCTATTTTACAAAATATCTATTGAGGGTTTTGAAATAAGGGTGCATCTGCAATTTGTAACCCTCACCTTTTTTCTTGGCTTGGGCTCTTTCCTTAGCCCTTGCTTCTGATTCCATCAAATATTCTTAAGTTGGTTTATAACCATGTCCAAAAGGAGGACTAGCTATAGGATATTCTCAAAAACTCTTCATCCCTTATTGATTTCTACACAAACCTAAACCAAGAAAGTACTTCAATTTCCTCATCATATTAGCCACAATAAGGTTACCATATGTATCAAAATCAAAAGGAATGAGTTATTTACCTCGTTCAGCTTTTATAAATTGGACTATATCAAAGAAAAAACCAGATAAAGGAGCAAATGTTAACTCGGGTTGAATTTCCAAAATGGGCATAAGGTTCTGAGTTTCACTTTTCCCATACATATCCCCCTTGATAATGACAACGGAGGTTCTATAAGGGAACTTTTGGTGAAAGGATGAAGGAATAGCTTTGGTTTGATGTATCCATAGTCTTCCAATGAGGAGATTAAAGTATGCAGGTACATCAATCCCTTGAAAAGGAATTGAAACAGTGATAGGTCTGATGGTAACATCTAATGTAGCCATACCCAAAACTTCTCTTTTTGTATTATCATACGCCTTCACAATATGATCAGATGGTGTAAAGTCTGAAGGTTCTAATCCTAAATAACTAGCCACCTTGAGTGGGTAAACATTTAAAGCATACCCATTATCTATCAACACCATTGGAATAGTCTTTTCACGAGCCATAACTATTATATAAAGAGCATGATTATGGTTGACTTCCCCCTTTGGCAAATCATGATCGTTGAAGGAGATGGAAGTAGCTTTGGTAGTATTGGTGAGCGAAGCTACCAAGGTTTCAGGGGTGATATCTATGGGTGCTTGGCACTAGTTTAACGCCTTGCAAAGAGCTTGGCGGTGAAGGTATGATGATTAGATAAGACTTCATATGGAGATATTGGCTTGGGTCTTTTTGAGCTGCTTAAGAACAATATCCTCATCAGGTTCATGGCCAAGCTTTGCCATTAGAGGAGGGGTAGGTTGGACAAATGGTTGAGTTGGTTGAGGGGAAAGTGGAATAGGTGGTGATTGATAAACTCTGCCACTTCTTATAATGGCATCAACATCTTCAATAAAGTCTTTCAAATCAAGCACACAATAAAAACCATAAACTGATTGGATCAAAAAGATCAGATCAGCTTCAAAATATGAGGCAATAATAAAATTAACATGATGATTTGGTAAAAGATTGGTGGAAATATTAGGTCCCTGCATCGATAATAAAATATCCTTACTATTAACAAGATCTTGGATCTTATACCTTAGATTTTTACATGCATCTATCTTATGCCTGGTACCTTGGTGATACTCACAATATTCATTCATATTGTAGCTTTTGGGCAATGGATTGGGGGGTGCTCTTGGTTCCAAGGGTTTCAACAAATTAGCCTCCAAAGCCTTCTTATAAACTATGCTTAAAGGCATGCCCAGATTAGTGAAGTTTCTTCTTTCCAATCTCATTGGCTGGTGGTTCGAAATAGTAGTGACCTCCTCACTTTTCTGATTAGGGGCATAGGTGGCATTCTTCTTGTGTCGTGAATTAGATGCTTCATACTTGATCTGGCCACTTTGGATCAAGTCTTAAATTTTAGAAGTTGTGGCAATAAGAGCTTTAAATTCCAAGAGATACTGGGTAAGGAGATGGTTTTGATATCTTGGAAGAAGTTTCTTCATAATAATATCAATTTGCTTTTGTTTAGTTGGTCGATTAACCATTTGAGTAGCCTTACCCCTTCACCTCGTAAGGAACGTGGTGAAGAATTCCCTTTGTTGTTGCTTGGTAGTTTCAAGGTCTTTCTAAGTAACATCCACCTCAATATTATAATGATACTGTTTAACAAATGCATTGCAGATGTCATCCTAAGTTTTCTTGTAATTTGAGTCCAAATCAACAAACCACCTTACCGCAACCCTAGTTAATGATTGTTGAAAAAGTTGAGCAAGTAGCTCATTATCAACCCTTAAAGGATTCATAGCCCCAACATACATCTTAAGGTGGGTTTTGGGACAAGTGGTACCATTAAATTTGTCCATGTTGAGCATTTTAAATTTTGGTGGAACTCTGGCATTTGGAAAGAGAGGCAAAGAATCTACATCAATCAAATCCTTATGCTTCTTGATATTTTTGAGGGTCTTTTTCATGGCTTCAAATTTTTCCATGAGTTTCTTAGCATCAAGGAAAGAAGAGGATTCCCCATATTGAAATGGATTCAAAGAAGAGGCAGGGAGTGTTTTAGTGCTCGGGCTTAGGTTTGCATGGGTTTCAACATCTTTACCCTTATTAGTCAGGTCAATAACGGGGTTCGAAGTTGTGGGGTCAATGGGTTTCATTTGAGGGGCATTGAGGTTCATCATTGCTTTAACTTCATCAATAATGGACTTATGGTGGCAGCAAAACTAGCTTGTTAGGCTTCAAGGGCAGTTTGAAAGTTGTCCTCTTGCTTTTTAGGAAGTTCGGTGAGAAGTGTGGTCATAGAATCCATATCGGTCGGGTTAGCCATATGTACCTTATGAACACATAGGAAGGGAAAGAAGGGTTAGTAACTTAACTTGGAAAAGTAATATTACATTGGGTAAATGGGCTTTGGCAATGGTATGGGCATATGAAAAGGGAGGTCCAATGTATTTGAAAGGATCTAACATTCCACTTTACTCAAGGCCTGTTAACTTATGCATGATATGTATGGATGATATGGATGCATGAATAAAAAGTGGTTCATGATTATGCAATCATACCAAGCTTAATTGTCACAACCAGCTTTTGGGCCGCTACGGTTCTAGGGCACGGGTAGACTTAAAGTCACGGGAAACCCGTAGAATCTATTAACAATCCATTTATCAATCAATCATTCTTAATCCATTCATTAATAGTTAAATCCCAATTATTACTTAAAAATTTTATAGAAAATTTGCCAAAGTTTCCTTTGTAATTTTAATACTATTCCAGACCCAAAATCGGGTCTTTCATAAATTACACAGCCTGCACTAAAATTATTTTTACACTCCCAATAATTTGCCAGCCTTATACCCTCAACTTCACAGTTCAATAGTCACACATGGCACTTTTAAATCTTTTTCAAAACATGAAAATTTCATTTTTATTATTTACCTCTATCATTGTCTTTATTACTTTATTATCATTAACATTTTCAATCATTATGCATTACACATTACATTTTAAATGTCACTGTAATATTAAATATTATACTATTCATACATCATTATAATACTCAATCATCCAATTATACACAGTACCATGGAGCTCTAAGAATTGACACTTATAACCTTTAGCGAATAATATTCTACCTTGTTGTACTTGACATTCCAAGTCGGAGAAGAAATTGACTTGGAATCAGCTTTCACTATCTCATTCCTGTAAAAATTATAAACCACAATAGGGTGAGTATAAAATACTCAGTGAGCATGCATACATCATTATATATGAGATATAAGTATATGGTGATAAAATATCAATGGTAAGCAATAAGATATGAATTTGGAATCAATATCGGGTTACAGTATAGCCAAGGAATAAATATGGGCTCGGTATCATAAGGAAAGACAGATAAAGAGATGGATTGTATGAAAAGAAATCATACAATCTCCAGTAATCTCTATATATGGACCATGTAGGTCTCCAGTATCATATCTGTATTAGTAGCAAAAGGCTGATCAGACCCTATGGCCAGGAACATAACCCCTCCTAGCTAGGGTATCAGTAATACAATGTGCACATTGTCAACAGTGTTTCACCACTATCCTGTCGGATCGGTAGCTCTGTCAAGCCATATAAGGGTCAATATAACAAGGGATACCATTATGCAACAATGGCATCCAATCAATCAATCAGTCCAATATCAGTCAATTCAATTATCAATAAGAACATTTCGATACAATGGCTTTCAATTCACGGGTTTACTTATCAATCAGTATACAATAGGCATTTCAATATCAATAGCAATCAATAAATATGGATAAATTTCAATCTTTAGAAAAATCAAAGAATGATCAACAATAAAAAGTGGCATTTAATCAAGAAGGAAACATACTCATTAGGTTAACAAATCAAAACATGAGTATGCATAATGATGTGTACATTACTCACCTCTTAGAACATTTTCTATAGCACTTTATTTATTCCTTCCGTTTCCAAGTCCATTTCCTTGGTTCATTACTCACATACTTATAGTACTCATCACTATCTTTCATTAATTCTTGACTCTACATATTCAATTAATTTTCAATTTAGATACTATTTAATATAAACTTACATTACTTATACTTATATTAAAGAAAATTACTCAAATTTCCAAGTTACTAAGATTTTTCTGTGCAAAAATCTTTACTAGTAGCCTGTGTTCCATTACTCATATCTCTCTCTACAATTATCTAATTGCTTCAATTCTTATTCCTAATTAAACTTAACATATAAGGTTCTAACATATCCAAAATTTTATATTAAAATCATTACTACACAATTTATAGTGTTAATTTCAAACTTAGGCCTATAACCAGTCCCACTGTCTGCATTATGTCTACAAAACCTATTCTGGCAGGTGTTGTTCCTTTGCTAATAACTCAATAAATACTTAACCAATTACTGTAAATACTTTTCCTATTAAAAATAGACATATAAAATTATAACATAGCCAAATTTTATAATTTTTGGATCACTGTACAATTATTAGTGAATTTCTAAAGTTAAATTATTGTTCTGAAATCTCTATCCAGACATGCCCTATTTCTATGCCTATAATTAATTACATACTCATCCAATTTCAAAAAATTTTTACATTAATTTATATAACATATAAATGAACATCTTTCATGTTTAACACTTTCTCTAATTCAAAACTTAAGCTCCTCAAATCAATAGAATTATGTAACCTATGTTCTGTTAAACAATCATTCTGGGCAATCTACACTTATGACCTAATATCTCATAAACCACAAATACAATTGCAAAACCATTTTACAGTATTATATACAATACATAAATAAATGCTTTTTATGTTGAACACATCTTCTAATTCTATCTCTATCATTACGTACAATAAAAACACAGTAGTATTTTTCAATAACCCTAATTCCAGGCCAGTCACAGTTTTTACCCAATAATTCTTTCCTCACTTCGAATTTTCAAAATTACTTTTACTTAAATCTAATTTACACATTTATATACAACTTTCATGTTTTAACCATCCTCAAATTCAATCATTAAGATTTCAGAATAATAGCCTTAAGTTACTGCCTCAAAACAGAATTCAGAAACTACATTAACCCTAGCTCATTCTTAACATTTTTAGCTTAATTACCTCAATTATTTGCCAAATCAAACCTTAGAAATCTTAAATAAAATCAAATAACTAAGTTTAGGAGGCTTTACCTTAAACTTGCACCATGGAATTCCTTCTCCTTTTTGCTCCACCAAACAGCTCACATAATCTCCATCAATTTCCTCTTCTTCCTCTTCTTTCTCACATCTCTTCCTATCAAATTTTGGTTGATTTATTGGAAAGGTTGGAAGACATTTTTCTTTGGATTTTCTCCTCCCATGGTTCGGCTACAACTTCCCCAATTTTCTATTTCCCATCCTCTTTTATTTGTATAAAGCCTAACTAAAAACAAAAATGAAGACAAATAATAGAATTTTCTAGAATTGGTAATTTGTCACCTATTTAATTAATTAATAAACCAATTAACTATTTTCTATCAAAAATCTCATCCCTCCACCATAATTTTCGGCCACCTAGCTTAGTTCTAGAATAGGTGGGTCCCACAACTTTGTTTAATTGTACTTTTGGCCCAAAATTTTCCTTATTTGCATTTTTGACCCTAAAACTTTCTGTAATTTATTCTGTCTATTCTGTTTAGATTCAACCTCAAGTGTGGGGAGTGAAATACCTTATTTTAAGTTGTTATATCCTTTAAAAATAGTTATGGGTCATTTTTGGATCCCAGACAGTGAATTTTCAAAATTGCCCTCAAAGTTGCATTTATTTACAATTTTGCCATTACTCTCATTTTCAGTGTTCCAAAATATTTTTCAACTCTTTATTTTCACCAAAATTTCATATAAAATTAACTTATTTTATCCCCCCAAGTTTGAGTAAAAAATTCTTAAATTAGTTGGACTGCTATTTTCCCAGCAGTGTTTTCGACACTAACGATTTTCAAAAAAGTTTTGCATTTGCTTTTTAACTGTGTCTCTAAAATTATTTTCCATCATTTCAATGATTTTAAACCATAAATTGAGAATTAATTCATGAATACAAGATGGGTCTTCCTAGGGTATTACAGTATTAGTGGAGTGTAATGAAGAAGGATGTAGCAGAGTTTGTGGCAAGATGTCTAACTTGCCAGCAAGTGAAGATTGAAAACCAGAAGCCTTCTGGATTGCTTCAACAGCTACCATTGTCAAAATGAAAATAGGAGAGAGTTACTATGGATTTCGTGGTTAGATTGCCAATGACATTAAGAGGTTATGACTCGATATGGGTGATATTGGATCGATTGACTAAGTCTTCTCACTTTCTGCCAGTTAAGACTACATAGTCAACTTCTCATTATGCATAGATATATGTTGATGAGATAGTGAGATTACATAGAGTTTCAATTTCTATTATATCGGATAGAGACACTCAGTTTACATCTAGATTTTGAAAGAAACTTCAAAAGTCTTTGGGCACTTAGTTAGACTTTAGCACAGCTTTCCATCCTCAGACTGATGGACAATCAGAAAAACTATTCAGACTCTAGAGGACATGCTAAGGATGTGCATTCTAAAATTTGGAGGTGATTAGGACAAATACTTGCCTTTGATTGAGTTCGCCTATGACAACAACTACCATTCAACCATTTAGATGGCACCCTATGAGGCTTTGTATGGTAGGAAGTGTAGATATCCTATGTATTGGGATAAAGTGGGTGAGAAGAGCATTGAAGGTCCTGAGTTGATTAAATTTACAGCAGAGAAAGTGCCTATCATCAAGGAGAGGTTAAAGACGGCTTTCAGTAGCCACAAGAGCTATGTTGTTCCAAAGAGAAAGGATGTTCACTTTTCCACTGGAGACATGATTTTCTAAAGGTCTCTCCAATGAAAGGAGTCATAAGATTTGGCAAGAAGGATAAATTATCTCAGATGGTTCAAAACATTGCATCAATAGTAGCAAGTATAGTCATTGCTTTTATTACTAGTTGGCAATTAACTTTGATTATTCTTATTACAAATTACAAATAAGAAGGTAGTGATAGATGGGTTATTTGTGAAAAATTTTCGTCTGATTTGTGAAAATTTTCTAAAATTTTAGGGTTTGGTTGAGTTGATTGTAGAAAGAAGTGGAAGAGGTATTTTAGGTATTAAAATAAATATTTCAATCAAAATTTAACTTTTGGGGTTTGATCAACAAAAAAAAAATAGAAAAAAAATATATGGAAGGACCTTGTAGTCTAACAGAACCAAAATACATGGACTTTTTAGTATAGTTTTAAAAATACATGGATTTTTTAGTATAATATGGCAAAATACAGAGACTTCATAGTAATTATCCCTACTTTAGAATCTTCTTTACAACTTTCTAGTTGTGTTGGGCCTGAGTTAATATCATATCCCCTACTTCGAGAATGTGATAGTCTCCTGAGTTAATATCATATCCCCTACTTCAAGAATGTGACAGTCTTAGGGTATAGGAAAGCTTAAGGCAGCCTAAATCCATAGAACCCCACTTCCAATATTCTATTCCAATTTCAGCGGAGTTTCTACTGTACTTTTAAATAAATTCCTAATATGAATCGTAACAAACCACAATCTACAAGAAATAACACTTTTAAATTACCCTTTTTCCCTCACGTCATTAATCATTCAATGACACAACTCAGTACTTCTATAAACCATAATTTTTTTTCATAAGATCCACATACATAATATACAAATATACTCATACCATTGAGTTAACATCATTTTACATATTTCACATAATATTCTAGTTCTATTCCTCTAGCCATGGAGCAAATCTAGATGGAACAAAATACTCCATGTTAGATTTTTACATAGATAACAAGGGTTTCAAGCTGAAGGAAGGAAGAGCTGCTGGAACCACCACTATCTATGGTGCTTCTGAAAAATATTAAACCATATAAAGGATGAGTATAACTCAATGAATAATAAATATATTACCATACTTGTGAGGCTAGGTATTCAAACCTAACTCAAAAGAATTGTCTAGTTTACACATCAATAAGAATATGGAAAGGATAATACCATCAAAACAAATGTGAAACAAGGTACATAATGAAATGATTAAACAATTAGGGAATTAATAGCACATGTAACAAATACTACAATCTTCAATAAGATATAATGATAGAAATTTGGGTCCACATACATATATAGAGAGTATATACCATTTTAGGCATACTTTCAAATAATAATACACAAGGCTGATCATACCTTATGACTAGGAAATTAACCCGTTCCTAGTAAGGGTCCACATAAAATCATTATGCAAAATTTCGATATATTTTAACCCTGTTCCCATCGGTTGGGTTTTTTCTGTAAATGCATCTCTTTAGAGCACATAAAGAATTAATTTACATTGACTACAACAAAAGAAAGAATCAATTATGCAATGATTATTCAAGAAGCAAGGTTCGGCCACTCTTTGGTATTGAGGTTCCAATCGTTAATAAATTTAAGTAATGAATGATTAATGGTTCACATGGCAAAATAAAGCAATACAAAAAACATTTCAAATAAAATCAATTAATTCAATATATATGGATTAATTAGGGTTTCAGCCATTATAAGGAATTTAGGTTCCAATCAACAAAAATTTCAAGTATCAAAAGAATAATGGTTTACATAGCAAACCAGTAGAGTACCAAGAAACATTTCAGGTCAAATCAAAGAATTCAATAGGAACATACAACTTAAAATTTTGGCCAAATGAAGATTCTTGCACAAATGAAAATCTTTTCAATTCAATAAGGTAATTCAATAATTTAGCTCATCAAGAATCAAGTAAAATTAAGTTGGAACAATTTAAGAATGGAAATCATTCAAAGAATGCAAGCTAAGGTTTCAATCAAATTAGAAACAAAGAAAGGCATCAATCAATTTCAATGAAAAATAAATACAAGTGTGATAATTTATTTATTACTCACTTTAGCTAGCAAAAATCAAAGAAAATCCTTGAACTTCAAACTTTAAGATAGGCAAAAATGGGAATCCTTATCAACTCCCTCATCATCTCCACCTATTTTTGATGCTACAATACATATTCAATTTAGAACTCAAATAACATGAAATTTCGTAATTTAATCTCATTTGAATCATTTCCTTATTTTCTCCAAATTTTAGGATTTCAAACTTAGAAATTCTAAACTTTAATTTATGGGATTTCTATTTACTTAGCTCATTTTTTTCCAAATTAACAACTTTCCTATGCATATAATTCATAAAACTAAATTAAAACTTAAATTTAAAAATTTACTTTAGTAAAATAATAGAAATGCTAAAGATCTTTAATTAATTGAATTCTCTTCCTTTTATTCTACTCTTAAATTTAGCACTTTTAATCTCTTTCCAAACACTTGAATTATCTTAATTTTCCTTGGAAAGAAGAGAAATTATGAAGAAGATAAAAGATGAAGAAATGAAGATAAGTCTCTCATTTTTCTAATAAGTCACATTTATTAATAGTAATGGGTCCCATAATGAAAGCAAGAATAAGGAAAAGAAAGAAATGGAAGAAATGATTCGGCCAAGTAATGGGAAAAATAGATAAGTTTCTCATTTTCCTTTAAATAATATTTCTTAAGTGGAGATGGGTTCCTGCCACTCAACTACCATCTAACTTTTGTATTTTAAATCTCTAATCTCTTTATTCCTTTCAATTAGATCCCTTGTCTCTTTCAATTAAGTCCAACTTAATTCTTTTCACAAATTACTCATCATCCTAATTCATTTATTCAACCATCTTGACAATTCTACCTTTATCTATTTAATTAGGGTTCTTTATATGTTTCAATTAAGGTATTCTAGGCTCTTCAACTTATACAATCTATCAATCTACTTAGTTTTCATATTCTTTATACACTTAGGTTCGTAGTATAGTTCTAGGTGTTACACTTTACCCCCTATAATAAAATTCGTTATTAAATTTTTAAATATACTCACATTACTCCTGGAATAGCTGAGGGTATTTTTGTTGCATCTCCTTTTTGTTTTTCTACATACACTTTTCCATGTTGTGAGGCCTTTATAGCACCTTTACCATTGGTAATTCTTTATTCCTCAGTCTTTGAATTTGCTGATCTATTATTTTGATGGGGAGTTCTTCATACAACAAATTCTCATCCACTTATATTGCTTGGGGCTGAAGGACATGATACAAATATGAAAGATACTTCCTTAACATCAACACGTGAAACACTGGATGTATATGGCTTAGCCTTGGAGGAAGAGCTAAACGATATGACACATTTTCCACCTTGTCCAACACTTTAAAAGGACCCAGATATCTTGGTGGCAATTTTCCTTTCTTCCCAAATTGCATCACACCTTTCATCGGAGAAACTTCCAGGAAAATATGATCACTTACTGCAAAATGCACATCTTTTCATTTGGGATCCGCATAACTTTTCTATTGACTGAAGGCAATTTTCATTCTTTCCCTGATAATAGGTACTTTCTCCATTGTTTCTCTATTTAAATATAGGCCTTCCACACTTTATCCCCCGGCTCTATCCAATGAACTGGTGATCTGCATTTCCATCCATATAGAGCTTCATATGGTGCCATGCCAATTAAAGAATGATATCTATTATTACAACCAAATTCTATCAGTGGCAAATAATTATCCCAATTTCCACCCAAGTCTATAATGCACAACTGCAACATGTCTTCCAAAGTTTGAATAGTCTTTTCAGACTGTCCATCTATTTGTAGATGAAAAGTAATACTGAAGTTCAATTGAGTTACCAAAGATTCTTGAAATTTTTTCCCAAACCGAGAAGTAAATTGGGTTCCTCTATCATATATGATAGATAATGGTACACCATGCAACCTTACAATTTTATTGACATACAACTGTGCATACTGGGCCGTTGAATAGCCCGCCTTCACTTCTAGAAAGGAGCTGACTTTGTGAGTCTATCTACTATCATCCTTATAGAGTCATAACCCCTTGAAGTTCTCGGTAACCTAACCATAAAATCTATAGTAAACTGATCCCACTTCCACTTTGGCAATTTAATTTCTTATAATAACCTTGAAGGCCTCTGATGTTCAAACTTTACTTGCTGACATACCAAACATATAGATATGAACTTAACAATGTCCCTCTTTATGCCCGGCCACCAATTATAGCTCTTCACATCATGATACATCTTTGTCACTCTAGGATGAACATTATAAGGCACATAGTGAATTTCCCTCATAATCTGTTGTCTAAGCTCATAAACATCAGGTACACATAGTCGTTGCCCCAATTTAGCACTCTATTATCTACCATGAAACCATAAGTTATCCTTGCTCGTACATTTTCTTTAAGCTTTATAAATTGAAGTTCTTTATCTTGTGAAGCTTTTATTTCATCAATAAACTTTGGCTTCACTTGAAATGGAGCAAATAATGCTTGATTCTTACTAATTTCAAATCTGATCCCCATATCAAATAATTCTTTCAATTCCCTTACCACTGGTCTTCTATTCATAGCAACGTGGGCTAAACTTTCCATTGACTTCAAGCCCAAAGCATCAACTACAATATTGGCCTTCCTAGGATGATATAAGATCTAACAATCATAATCTTTCAGTAGTTCAACCCATCTCCACTGTCGAAGATTCAGTTCTTTTTATTGTAGAATATATTGAAGACTTTTATAGTCAGTGAATATTTCACATCTTTCACCATTTAACTAATGTCTCCATATTTTAAGTGAGAAAACCATAGCTGCCATTTCCCAATCATAAGTGGGATAATTTTGCTTATGTTTCTTCAACTGACGGGATGCATATGTAATCACCTTTCGATTTTGCATAAGTTCACATCCAAACCCCACTCTAGATGCATCACAATATACTGCAAATCCACCTAATCATGTGGTGAGACAAGTTTTGAGCTTTTGAAAGCTCTATTCACATGAATCATCCCAGTAAAATTTTACTTGCTTCTTAGTTAAATTGGTTAATGGTGCAACTCTTTTGGAGAAATCTTTGAGAAACCTCCTATAATAACCGACCATACTAAGAAAACTCTAGATATCTATCATATTAGTAGGTCGAGGCCAATCAGCTACTGCTTTTACCTTCTTCGGATCCACTTTTATGCCATCTCTACTAATAACATGAACCAGGAAACACACTTCAATCAGTCAAAACTCACACAATCAGTCAAAACTCACACTTCAATAATTTAGCATATAACTTTTGTTCCCTAAATGTTTGTAGCACTATTCTCAAGTGTTCTTCATGTTCTTCTTGACTTTTAGAATAAACAAATATGTCATCTATAAAGACAATGAAACTTTTCTAAGATTGGTGTCACGACCTATCTCGGAAGTCGTGACGATCCTAGGGTACGGGTGATGCATAAGCGACCAGTACCGCGTAGAACCCAAATGACAACCTAAATGATATGCAACAATCAATTATAACCCAATTAATTACGAAAATGCTGAAGAAAATTCGACAGCACCTCCTCTAAAATTGGACTCTGCCTAAGAAAACACAACACACAAATAGCACTTCTAAAATATTTCATCTCATCTCAAACACCAGGATCCCTCTGGATCCAAACAACCTCAATATCTCCATCAATATATATATAACATACACCACAATCATATATGACTATACAAACATTTATTATACTCAATTTATAAGAATATATACATGCAA
>CANXYC010885572.1:0-11200 GCA_948193065.1 Aleurites moluccanus | reverse complement strand
CATTTTGCCCCCAGTTCACCAAAAACTCAAAATTTATCGATTAAGTCCTAGCTGTCTCTAAACCATTTCTATGCCCTAAACTAATTCAAATAACATGCATAAATACATATTAACATCACAATATTAAGAAAACAAAAATCTCTCCCCAAAGATCTCTATATAGGTTTGGTTCAGGCTAGGCTGAGATGTTACAATGTTTCTAAATCTAATGCAATAGTGATAGCTTAAATACATATATATTCTCATTCATATAATACTTACATGTGATGCATAGATGCATAATTAAAATAAAATATATACACTCACAAATTTAACGACCATCAAACAGGCTGGCTCTCTTGGAGCGCCTTATGACTGACAGCAATGAAAGATATTTGAAATACATATATTACATACGAAATTTATTAGAATTATACTCGAAAACTAATTCAGAAATATAAAGAACGAATTTCGAAAATTTGTCAAAATTTTAGCAGAACCTCCCTTAAAATAGGACATAACCTCCTGATACAAAAATAAAAACACTACTAATAATCAACCTATCAGCCCAAATTCAACACTATCAATCAATTGATCCCTCATGATCTCTAACTCAACAATAAATATTTATAATTAACTTTACATGCTTCAATCATTTGATCCAAATAAATAATTAATTACTTATAGCAATTAAATAAACCTTCTAACTCAATTTCAATATTTAATCCATAAATACCGATGCACCAGAAATAATAATAATAGTGAGTAATCCATTTACTAAACTTCAATAATTATCTTAATTTAATCTATTTATATACTTAATTTAATTACATACTTCATTAAATTACTCCTCAAATAAATTAACCTTTAGTATCTAAATTCTACAAATATTGTTCATCTAATTTCCATAATAATTTTCAAATCAATATAATAAATTCATCTTAATTTTTACATTAAATAAAAACAAAGTTCTTGATAATTTACTGTCTGAAAATTCTAAAATCAACGTCAAAACCCAATATTTTTTCATAATTCCCATCTAAATAATTTCTATAATAATTCTAAATGATCTAAAATAATTTACCTTAATTTATCATCACAAAATAAATATAGTTATTAAATTTTAATTGCCTAAATTCTCCAATACCCATATATATATATAATCATTTTCATAAATTTATCTTCAAATAATCTCCAAATAATTAATAAATAATTTTAGAATAAATTTAAATATACTTACTCAAAATTTGTCGATAATTTACGTGTGTCCCATATTTTTTAGTCCCTGACTTCGATCTTTGATTGAGGCAAAAGAAATACCATTAAAAAACCCATGAAAAATGGAGTCAAACGAAAGCAAAATTACCATAAAAGGATGTCTGAGCTAACTGAAATATATATAAGAACATTCATCGCCAATGAGCCGTTGACCGGTGCGTTTGTTGTGCCCCGGTGATTATCTATGGTGAGACTCTACCAACAAGGTCGCCTAAATCTCCCCTTCATTGTGATTGTGCACGAATTGACAACAGGTGACTGGAGAGTGAATTTTCGGTGGCCTTTTCTTCTCTCTCTCTACGTTTCTCTTCACTCTTTATTTCTTTGCTCCATTTCTTTGTTCCATTTTGTCCCATTTCTTCGTTCCATATCCATTCCATTTCTTCTTTCTTTATTATAATAATAATAATTATTATTATATATAAAAATCACGATGAAAAATCTGTAATTTAAAAAAATCTGTAGAATATTCTATAAATATTTTTTCAAAAAAATAATTTAATACTCTATAATTAAATAATAAATTTTTAATTAAATAAATATATATACATAAATATAAATATAATAATTATGTAATTAAAATAATAAAATCTTAATTTAAATATTAACTAATAAAATTACTAAATAATTTAAAATATTAAAATAATTAATTCAATAATTAATAAATAACTAATAATTTATAATTTATCATACAATAAAATAATATCATAATTTATACTTAAAAAATCCAATTTTTCTTTGCTTTATATAATAATGACATATTATATAATTGAAAAATTATTTTTTTATATTCATTAAATATTATTTAAAATACTATTATTCTTTGATCAGAATAACATTTTAAAATTAATAAAAAAAAATTGGGTATTATAATTATGGTGCAAAATAAAAAATTAAAATTTGACAAAACTAATTTAATGCAAAAGTTAATTTGATGTTCAAATTTTGGCAAAACTAATTTGGAGTAAAAAATGGTTTTTCATATTCAAATTTGGCACAAGAAAAAAAAAAAGTGTTGAAATTGTAAATTGAGAGATTAAAGAGAAATTATAATTTTTATAAATTTTTTCAAAAAGATAAATTTATAAAATAAAAAAAATGGTTATATTTAATTAGAAGAAATATATTAAAATAATAAAAATAATTGTACTTAATTAAGAGAAAATAAAAAATTAAAAAAATTTTAAAAAAATTAAATATAAATGTATTTTATAATTAAGGTAGTTATTTTGAGACGAAAAAAATATTATTATTGTAATCAAATTGTTTTATTAATTTACTCATTTTATTTAAATAAAAACTCATTAAAATATCTAAGTACTAGTAAATAATAATAAAATCTTATTATAATATAAGATCAAATAAAATTCCTAAAGAAGTAACTAACATAACAATTTTAGATTTAGATATTAATCTTATATTATTAGCTTTTTTCAAAAAAATCCAAATCAAGAAAATTAAAAATTTGGAAATCACATAGAAAGCCCCAACAGGTAAGTAGTAGTTGCAATACCCTAAAAATACATTACATGCCTAATAGGTATAGCGAATATAAAAACTAAATAAATCAATAGTGCAACACACTAATTTTTATATTAATTTTAAAATATTATTTTATTAAAAAATAATAATATTTAATAAATACAAAAATATTTTCGATTGTATGAAAAATTAAATTTTAAAATTTAACTTTTAATTATAAATTTTAGTATTATTTCATTGTAAATTATTTAATTATAAATTTTTTATTTAGTTAGTTATATAAATTATTAGTTATTATTAATTATTTTAATATTTTAAATTATTTAGTGATTTTATTAGTTAATATTTAAATAAAGATTTATTATTATTTAGTTAAAAATTTATTATTTATTTATAGATTATTAAATTATTTTTAAAAGAATATTTTTGAAATATTCTTTAGATATTTAAATTATAATATTATTAAATTATATATTATATATTATATTATTATTATTATTATTATTATTATATTTATTATGAATTGGATTGGAAAGGAAAGAGGGAAGGGACAAAATAGACAAAGAAATGGAACGAGCTGAGAACAAAAAAAAAAAAAGGTCAATTTTACACAGAAAGGGAAAAGAGCGTTGGAATCCGGCCATACGGGTATCACCGATCAATACGCGTAGGCCAGGGAGTTAGTTAGGCTACCGGCGAGTGCAAGGAAGCAGACAGCGACCGGAATGGCTTCCTCACGGCGGCGGGCGCGCCGTCAACTGAGATGGCAGCGTTGGGACTATTTTCACTCGATTTGGCATATTTCGATGAGCTTTTTCGATGGTTCTAGTTTTCTTTTAACTCCATTTTTCTTAAGCTTTTAAAACCCGCATAAATTTTAGATAAATTTTAAATAAATATATTTAAATTTATTCTAAAGTTATTTATTAATTATTTTGAGGTAATTTTATGAAAATATTTAAGTATTTATATGAGTATTGAAAAGTTTATCCAATTAAAATTTAAGAATAGTGAATAAATTAAGATAAATTATTTTAGATTATTTAAAATTATTATAAAAATTATTTGGATTGTAATTATTAAAAAATATTGAGTTTGTAGAATTTTTTTGTTTTTTTTTTGTCATTGATTGTAGAATTTTTGGACAATAAATTATCAGTAAATGTGTATAATTTAGGAGATTAAAATTAAAATAAATTAATATAAATATAATACTTTAGAGTTTTGATTCAGTTATTAGGCAGTATTCTTAAATACCAGAATAATAACACTGAAAATAATTATTCAGTCTAAAAAATTAATACAATATCAAATTTAAAATTATTTTTATCATATACATGGATAATGAGAAAACAAAAATAATGATAATTATTGATATAAAGGAAGTATGAAAAAGTGTTAAGAATGATGAAAAATAATAAAATGATAAAATCGTAAATAAGTGAAATTTTAGGGGTATTTTGGGAAATCACATGTCTGGAACCCATAATCTTACCAAAGGCAATACAATATTAAACTACAGCTAAAAATAAATTTATTTACTCCCCACAATGATATCTGAAACTGAATAAAATTTACAGAATTAGTTACAAAAAAATTTAGGGTCGAAAGTATAAATAATGAAAGTTTTGGGGTGAAAAAACCTAATTTTCAAAACTTACCACATATATAAACAACACTTAGCCATTTTTCCATTCATTTTCTCCATCTTCTTCTTCTCCCTCCCTTTGGGCGAACCATCCAAGCCTTCATCCACCCATTTTTCATGCAATTTTTCAAAGAAAAACCATAGAAAACTTGATTTTTATTCTTGATTAACCTAATTTCATCCAATTTTCATTAAAGTAATCATAGGAAATCCAAGAATCACAACTTAGGGATTTCGGCTACACACTCAACTTAAGGTAACTTGATATTTTCTTCATTCTTGTAAGTTAATTAGATGTTTTAGATGATAAATTAGGTGAATTTAACAATTGATTGCATCAATTTGTTCAATTTGATGAAAAACCCCAATTTCAAACCCTAATTAGATTATGTAAAGAACCAAACCCTAAATTAACCTTCCATAATCTATAATTAAGTTACATTATATTTAATTATATTTATTAGAAGCTAAATTGGTAATAATTTAGGTATGGAATTAAAGGAAGAACATAGTTGTCATTTTTGCCTCATTTGAAGAAAGTTGAAGATTCAAGCTTACTTTTGGCAATTTGAAAGTTTAGGTGAGTTTGATATACATCATTTTACATACTTAAAGTGATAAAATGAATTATAGAAACCATTTGTGAAAAATTCATTTTGGCCGAACCATATATGTCTTCATCCTTTAAATTTTTGTTTTGATTTTCTTTGGTTTTCCAAACTTATTTTGATCCATTTTGTATAGTTATTTGTTGGACTTGAATTACTTATTTCATTATCCATGTTATGAGCTTGTTGATTATTATTTGGGCATTGTTGAAATTCCATCAAAACCCTATCAAAATGTTGTTGGAAAGTTACACACCAAGTGTTCGATAAAATGCCACAATGAATCTTCTATAGGCCTACCAAACCAATCCCATCGTCGCCAGCGATGTTGGCTAGTCAATTGCGCTAGCGTAACTGATATTGGTTTACCACTTTTGTGCCCAACCCTTACTTGAATGCCATACTAATTGTTATTCCAAACATTACTTCCATTACTTATATATGTTTGATTGATGACACCGATTGAGTAAAATGTAACTTATATGTTCATTGATGAGTACATTGTTTTTTATCTATTCCTATTGATTAACTGCCTTGGTTAATATTCCTTTTACCTTATTATATGTTGATTTGACAAAGCTACCTTACCGAAGGGGTAGTGGGTGAGTACTATCGACATTGTACACAATGAATACTATGGACCCTAGCTGGGAAGGATTAATGTCCTAGCCATAAGGTCTGACTTGCCTTATGTAATTTACATATGGATTATATCATGTTATATGTGTTAAGGCCCATTATTTGTCATTTTCACATGACTTATATACTTATGACCTGCTTATTTAATATTGACTATTACTGTTATCCAATTTTACCTCATATATCAATTGGTGTGCATACCTAATACCTAATGTTTGTTTATCTTATTTTCTTGATGAATATCCAACCCGAATGTAATGTGATGCATATTGAACTCATTGAGTATTTTTATACTCATTCTGTAATATTTTAATATTTTTCAGGTCAGGAGTAGAAAGCAGGTTCTAGGTCTTCTCTTTCTGTGGAACTAGCGGACTAATTTTTATAGTGTAAATATTTGTACTCTGTATTTGTGTAATATTTTAGTAATTCCATGGGTTTATGACTGGTTATAGTTGTGTGTGTATAAACTTAATATATATATATACTTGTTGCATAGATAACGAGACAGAACAGTAACTGAATTACAAAGTATAGAATATAAAATAATTAATTAAGTATCAGTAATGTAATAACTCTAATTGAAAATTTAAAACGATTAAAGGTAGTTACAAGAAATGAGCGCCGGTAGTCGATTTTTCATAAATTTTAGAAGGTGCATTGCTTAGACTTAATTATGGTTAACCTAATTTGGGTAGATTAGTAGCATAGAAAAAATAATTAGAGGATTAAATGAAATTAAAAAGAGTACTAATTAATTAAATCAATTAAAAGACTTAAAAGAAAAACCTAAGTTTGAATACCTTTTTGTGTTCGATTTTTTATAAATTATAAAATACCTTTTTACTTAATTTTTTTTCACACACCTAAAATTTGATGAATAATGGATAAGTTAAAAATAGAATTGAGTGAAATTGATAAACTCTATGTTCTTAAGTAAAAAAGTAAAAGAGATAGAAGAAGAAGAAGAAGAAGAAAATGACAATTTTGTTAATTTTGAGAGATGAAGTCAAAATTTGACCAATAATTAAAAATAAATAAATAAATAGAATAAGGTGACCGGCCAAATGGAGCTTTCTCCACTAAAATTAATTTGTTTTATTTCATTTAAAATAATAAAGATACAAATAAGGCTAGGTTAATTTCCATTTCATTTTTCTTAAAATTTTCTTTTCCTAAAAATCTAATTGGTTATTAATTATTATAAATAAACATAATTAGAGAAATTATCACTATCTTTTTCTTCCTCTTCTATTGGCCAAAAAAATTCCACCATAAAATTTCTTCAAAATTTTGCTCAATTTATTTCTTACTCAAATTACCTCTCCATCTTCATCAATTTTCATACTTTCATCTTCAAAACTTCTTTTCTTCAAGTTGTTGGAGTTTTTTATAGAAGTTATAAGAAAAGTTTCAAAAGGTAAAAATCTTAAATTGTCTCATGTTATGATTTAATGAGTTTTAAAATTAATTTAGAGGTTTAATTAGTGAAAAAAATATAAGATTAGAAGTAAATCCTTGAAAATTTTGAAATTTTTTATTACTTGACAGAATCTTGGAGCTGAGTTTTCATGCCCTTAGAATTAGAATTTAAAGATTCTTAAAACATAAAAGTTGTATATTTACATGTGTAAATTATATTCTTTTAAGAAAGTTTTATCCTATTTATGCTGTGTAGAGAGATATAGGATATTGAGTAAGACTGACTCGGGTTAGGATTTTGACTGAGAAACCCTATTGTGTTTTAAGGTTTTGAGAACCTTAAGGACAGAATTAGGGAAAACTCAAAACATAAAAAATATTTTCTTATGTCATAGCTAAAATTTTGTAAAAATAGAACAACATTTGAATATCTACATAATGAATTACAAGAGAAATAGTAGGGGTTGATTGCGTCAGAATTACATGGTAGATTGCAGGATATAGGACTGACTTAGAAATTCTGTCATAAATTGTGTACTATTTAGATGTAATACCCATTATTTGGAATGTTAGAGTAGATATGTGTTCGTTCAGGTTTATTTGATGAATGTTAGCATGTGTATGTATCATGTTCTGATTTCAGAACATGACGGTCCTAGGATACAGGAGATGCTAGAGACGATCGACACCCGTAGAACCCAGTATCAATAACATAATCATTTACTATCTCAAAATTAAACAATTAATCACTTAACATTCATTATGTATTACGATACCCTGTAATCTGTTATTCTATAATTTGCTGTATTGATATCTGTAATCATTATCATCACATGCCATATCAATATTTAAACTCCATATAATATTTTATATTCACATATACATAACCCATGGAGCAGCTAATAATAATACACAAAATACAGTGCCAAAAATATTTACACTGTCAGAATAATCTGCAAAAATCTATAGAGAAACAACAGTTCGGATTCTACCTCCTATTCTGCACCTGAAAAAGGGGAAACAACTAAAGGAATGAGTATTATATACTCAGTGAATCTAATATGCATCACTTAAGGGATATAGGATAGGAAATCCATAAATAATAAGTAAATAATTAATGAAATAAACAGGTTGTACACCAATTACAGAATAAAGAAATAGGTTACAAAATCAATAATCTGGAATTAGAAAATAGGCCAAGAAAGCTCATATCATGTAGATAAGATAGATAGTGTGCCATGAACACGTATAATATATATTAATCTCATATCAATGTACATAAGACTGATCAGGTCTTATAGCTAGGACCGTTAACCCTTCCCAGCTAGGGTACCATGTAATCAATGTGCACATTGCCGACGGTATTTACCTACTACTCCATCGGTGAAGAAGCTCTGTCAAATCAACATGGAAAACAATATAGGCATGTAAACAAATCAATGGATATCAATAGGTAGCAATTGTCTCATCAATAAGCAATAGCTCTTGAATCAATCAAACGATACTGTAATTGAACACTGTATAAGCAATGTAAGGTATATAAATAATAGCAATAGATATAACAATTAACATTAGATTGGAACACAAACTGGTCATATTGTTGGCTCAATTGGCTAGCCAATGTCACTGGCGACAATGACATTCAAATGGTATGTCTATGGATGAAATAATTGGTAGGCCTATGAAAAATGAACTAGGCATTTTGTCAAACACTTGGTGTGCAACATTTGATGGACAATTTGGTTAGGTTATGGTACAACATTGACATTGCCCATATAATCAACAACAAACTCACAATCAAAGTTATACAATAGATATTGAATATCCAACAATAAATATCATTCAATGGATCATATAAGCATGTGAATTAAAAGGAAACCAAGCAAAATACAAATGAATGAATAGTACAAGTAGGTTCGGCCAAACATGGATTTTCAAGGGAGGTTTCTAATTATCATTTCAATGCTATAGACATTTAAATAATGCATATTAAACTCACTTCGCACTTCCAAAGGAGGCAAAATGTGCAATCTTCCAAATCTTGATGTTTTAAACCAAATCAATCATAAAATTAACTTCCATTAGCCTCCAATTATCAATCATAAAATTAACTTCCATTAGCCTCCAATTAATATAATCTAAGCTAATTAAATATTAAATATCATAAAACAACTGGTTTAACATCAAACAACTTCAATTAGGGTTTAGTAATTTAGGGGTTTTCTACCAAATGCATCAATTGATATAATTAAGTACTAAACCCATCTAAATCAATGTCTAGTACACCTAAATCATCTATTTAATCAAAGAAAAAAACTTGTCACCTTGAATTGATGAAGTACCCGAACTGATCAGGTCTTATGGCCAGGACCATAACCCCTCCTAACTAGGGCATCAATAATATAATGTGCACATCGCCGACAATATTTTCCCACTACCCTGTCGGGTCGGTAGCTCTGTCAAGCCACATAAGGATCAAAATCAAAAAGCAACATATCAATGGAATACCATTATGCAACAATGGCATCCTCCAATCAATAAGTCCAATATCAGTCAATCAATTATCATTAGGGTTCATGGTAATGTAAAAGATGATATATAAACAATGATACATGGTATGGTATTCAACAAAAGTTTGGAACAAAAGTTAGTTCGGTGAAGGAAATCAGTAGGCCAATTGGCATGCTAACGTTGCTGGAGACAATGGTATTCAAATGGTAGGCCTATGGAATACAAAACAATAGGCCAAAGGCAAATGAACTAGGCATTTCATCAAACACATGGTAGGCATAACTTTGCAAGCCAATGGGTTAGGTTTAGGTGCAAACTTGACTTGCTCAATTCAATCAACATCAAGCTACATTACCAAAAATGGTATAGGCATCAAAGAAACACACTTAAACTGTCACGACCCAACTTAGGAGCCGCGAAGGTCCTAGGGTACGGATGATGCTTATGCTACCAGTA
Organism: Aleurites moluccanus; assembly: GCA_948193065.1. NCBI lineage: Eukaryota > Viridiplantae > Streptophyta > Magnoliopsida > Malpighiales > Euphorbiaceae > Aleurites > Aleurites moluccanus. The sequence goes on along the minus strand of CANXYC010885572.1, from coordinate 1,177 downwards.
CCACGAAGAACCCAAATGACTATACTATATGGCATGCAATATAATAACAAACTCAATATAGCTTGACAATTTTATAAAATTTTGGGCAACATCTCCTTTGTATAAGAAGTATGCCCAGCTGAAAAGCATGCATATAAACACTTCTACTATATACTTCAACCTCTATTCTCAATTCAATGATCCCTCTGGATCTCCAATATCAATTCAATATAACCACATCTATATATATATCCAGCAATTTCCAAGTATATCATATTATATACATCCATAGGATAAATACTATGCAAAACTATAGAGATGCAAACACAAACATATATGTATACTACTCTTCAATTTACAGTACCATGAGACCTCTATACTATACAAATATTCACATATATCTTTTGGAACTTTGAATCTTTACATAATCAGCTAATATTATTCCAAGGCAGGAGTAGGGAATGCCAATGGAATGCGTGCCTCACTGAAGACCTGAAAATGATAACCACTGAAAGGGGTGAGTATAAAAATACTCAGTGAATCCAAATGTATAAAAATGCATTAAATGATCATGAAACATTAGCTAATCAAATGTGGCTTATATAATCAACATAAGATAGTAAATGGATAATAAAACCATTATCTGTATACATATCAATATAGATATCTATATAATATAGCCAATAAATAACAATATAAGAATCTCTATAAACATTCAGATACTTATCCAGATAGGTATCTAGATTCATATCCATATACTTTCCATATAAATACTCATATAAGATTTCATGTAAATAACCAATTAATACTCATATAGGTATCCATAAAGGATAACAAATAAATAAGTAATAAATATCCAATAACTGAGGTAGTGTACATATGATATAACAGATATGGGTACTATGAAAAGTACAATTGTACTGATATAGCACAATTATAACTTTTAAATAACTATCGTCTACACTATTAGTGCTCAATCCACCCATTCATAAGAGTGATCGACTCTTACAGCTAGAGTACGTCCTCCCCCTCTAGCTAAGGTCTGTATAAAAACAAGTGTGCAGACGGTCGATGGTTTTACCCACTATACCATCGAGATAGCCCTGTTATAATACCATATGGGTATGCCTCCATAACAATGTAAATAGCATAAATATAGCTCAAATATATCTTATATAGATGTAGAATGATCATATAT